>JAODJX010000040.1:425092-435245 GCA_026776945.1 Isichthys henryi | reverse complement strand
ATTGCTTCCGGGATAGGCTCCGGACCCCCCGCGACCCAGTAGGATAAGCGGTTTGGAAAATCGATGGATGGATGGATTAACACTAATAATATAACATTATTATTTAAAAAATGTAGTCCTATAAGGTAACAAACCCCTCTGTCCTCCGAGCGTAACATACCTTGTTGGCTGCGTCAATGAACTTGACACCTTTGTATGTGATGGACAGGATGATGGTGGGGACCTTCCTCATTTGCTCGGTGGACCTCTGAGGGGTAAGAGAGCATAATCAATTTCACAACCAGACAATCGGTGGGTATAGAACACTACAGAAGAGCAGAGGCTGCTGAAACACCAGCGCAGCAGACATTAACTAACAGTAATTAATCAACTTACACAAATGCAGTAAAGGTCATGGAGCAGATTTCAGCCAGGGGACTGATGGATATCATAGTTTTACCCAAAACAGGGACAACGGGCCGCTTTCCCCACTGACCCGCCAGAGGACAGGTAGACACTGGGCCCATAACATACCCTCATTTTCGCACAGGCGTCCTGGGTAGACTCGGTACCTCGCAGGTTCTTGATGAGCATGGATCCCAGGTACTGTAAGAGAGGCAGCCCATGCAGGTTCAAGACACAGCTGACCATTCTCCAGCTAATGGCTACCCTCCAGTGGATATGGCTGACTGCTCCCTGGCTAACAGCAGCCCTTATGAAGGCACGGCTATCTGCTCCCTAGCTAATGATGGCTCTAACCCACAAACGGCTAACCCTGCCCCGGCTAACGGCGGCCCTTACGCTAGCTTCATAGCCACATGACTCGAAGATGAGCTTCTCTGGTTGATGGTGCCAGTTTTGGACTGGTGTGTATGGTGCTGCCAGGCTGGGTGGTCTCAGGGTCAGGCGAGGCTCCTGCTGCCGGTCCCCAGCTCGGTCCTGCAGGACAAAAATGGTTCTGGGGGTTGTTGTCACTGAAATGGACAAGCCTCAGTCAACAAAACCAAGTAGGAGACTCACGTGGGGGCGGGGTCGCTCGCTGCAGGAATGGTGGGGAGCCTCATAGTCAGGGTCAGGCCCCCTCCTCCTCCCAAAATCCCTCTGGGATAGGAGAGGGTCCGTGGAGTGTTCTGTGTAGGAGTCCAGGTGACTGAGCGTAGGGGGCGTCTGTAAGGCCAAGTCCTGACACTGAAGAGCAGAAACAGAACACAGCTTTGACACACCTCCAGAGCACTATGTAGCACATTCGAGAATGCAGTACCACATAGATACGACCTCGTAGCACATCTGAGAGCCCTGCAGAATAACTGAGGGCCCTGCAGAAAACCCCAGAAATTTGTAACACACACAATAACCCTGCAGCACAACCAAGGACCCCACAGCACAACCCAAGGAACCCTTAGCAATCCTGAAGTCCTGAGGACACCTGAGGACGTTGTAGCACACTCAACCAGCCTGGGGCATATCTGAGGACCCTGTGCCATACTTGAGCACCCTGTGGTATACCCGAAATCCCAGTAGCACACGAAAGGACACCCATAACATACCTTCTGCTCCACACTCGACAACCCCGTGGTGCAATTTTGAGGCAATAATTTATACCCCAGACGTTCCATAACTTAACCACTCTGCTACTAGCATTTATGAAAGAGCCGGTGTGGACTTGTCTCGTGGTAGACAGACGGTAAACACACACCCTTATCTGCGACAAACGGGGGGGCTTGACGGGGGGCTCTTCATAGGGTCGCTCTGCCAGAGAGGCGATAATCCGCTTCCGGTGCCCGAGCAGTGTGATCTTCAGCACCTGGACGGCGGGAAATATGTGAGTGTTTACACACCACTAAGGCAAGAGTATGAAAATGGTTTATAAGAGTCAGCAGACCCCTGAAGAGTTTTAAGTATGCCCAGGCTGGAGCCTCTTACGTTGACAATCTCCAGTTCCCAAAGATTCCTGACACAGTCCAGGGAGCAATATCCACTGGTTAAGAAGTTGGGCAGATACTCCTGCAGGCCCAGAGCATCCAGCCAGGAGGAGAGCGAAGTGCTGCCATCAGAACCCAGAGCTTTCACCTGTAGGGGGAGATAGAGGGTCAGAGAGACCAGGAGCAGGAGACGGACTCAGCAATTGTGAACTTATCAAACTAAGATAAGCATGGAAGCGCGTCTTTGCAGCTCCAGGTTCTGTATAGGCTTCCGCTACAGCTCCAGTACCTTGGGCAGTGATCGGGCCGCCTGAAGGATCTTCCGTCGATGCCCTGGGTCTGTGATGCCAATCTCCCGGAGATCCTGCTCCTCCATCACATTGCTACCCTGTGGGGCAAATGCACCAAGTGGGAAGACGGAGTTAGGAGTTTGCCTCACGGCCATACCTATCTCCAGCCAGCAGAGAGGTTGCCCAAGGTGTGCCCCCCCAAACACCAGCCGGACTGTTCAGCTCCCCCAGCCCCCAATGAGCCATGTGGTCATTCTCTACCCCCTCAAGTTTTCCACAACAGGCAATTTGAGTGATTTCACCACAGAGAGCAGACCCCCCCCCATACCTCCACCTCCTGGGCAAACCCTCTCTGGGAAAATAGTGCCACTCGCACAGAATATGGGACTGCAAAGGCAGGCAATTTTTGTGAAAAGCTGGGGGGAGAGGCATGGAGAGGAAGCAACAAAGGGCTTCTGAAAA
Organism: Isichthys henryi; assembly: GCA_026776945.1. Classification (NCBI taxonomy): domain Eukaryota; kingdom Metazoa; phylum Chordata; class Actinopteri; order Osteoglossiformes; family Mormyridae; genus Isichthys; species Isichthys henryi. The sequence continues at coordinate 432,592 of JAODJX010000040.1, read as the reverse complement.
AAACAGAGATGGCTGATTAGAAAGTGAGAGAAACAGGAAAGGCTGTCAGCAACACCCAAAGGACCCAATGAAGGTGGTGGGGGCCCCTCTGACACACTGGGGGACCAGCATCCACAAGCAGCACAGACACAGAGGGAAAGCAGTCGCAGGGCTGACTGAGGTGACAGAAACATGGGGAGACAGGGACCCCAAACAGATCCCTAGGACACCGTGCTGGGAGCTTCTCGAGCTTTGGTCAGCCGCACTTCGATTTCCCAGTCTGACTGCGCTGCATATGCGGATCCTGTCACACATGCCAGTTCGGCAAGAAAAGGTACAAAGCAAGATGATGTCCTGTCGATAAACCTGGCACTCAGACTGCCACAGACAGTCAGCAGCGCAGAGACCTGCAGGGGGAGGAGCCAAACCCAGGGGGTGCTCAGCAAAGAAAGGAATCCAATCGTCACGTGAAACAGCTGAGATCACAGGGCATGTCTGGTGAGTCAGAAAGCAGATGTGGGGGGGCTGGGGCACTGATCCCAGGCATGACTGATTGTTTGTTGACTTGATGGATTGACTAACAGGGTCTCTGCAGCCTGCTCTCTCAGACACTCACCCGCTGGGCTTCCCCAACCTCTTCTCGCAGACGTCACGCCAACGCCTTGATCACCGTGATGCTCTAACCCCGAGAGACCCTCAGGTCAAAGTGTGACATCGCACTGAATGCTCTCTGTATCCGAATTTCCCAGCATGCTCTCTGTATCCGAATTTCCCAGCATGCTTCATGCCGACGCGCAGTCCTCACTCCACACCAGGGTCATGTAACTCGTGACAGACGTGACAGAGGACCCTGTGATACCAAGACCAAGCCACCCCTAAACTGTGTGATTTTCCTAGGCCCCCGCCCCCCCACCCCCAAACTGCCAGGGACCCCTTGTCCTCTGTATCCCCCAAACAACAGCCCAGGACATTACGGCACTTGCAGTCTTGCTGTGCCAGTAGACCACTCCCTCAAAGTTAGTGGGATAGACTGTCATCCTACCCCGGACCTGCTTGCTGCACCTTCACATGCGATCGAGTCTCAGCGTGAAGTGGGGGGTGGGGGGCCTTCTAGCAGCAGCACACCATGCACTGCTCCCTTCTACCCTCCATACACCTCCCCTTCCCCACACACATCCCTGCATTTCCTTTGAACAATAAGTCATATGTGTGTATATTTCTACATCTATACAGAAAAGTCACTGAGCACCAACCAACACTATAACGAACACAACCAACAGTAAAACCAACATTATAACTGACATGATAACCAACTCCAGCTGTAGAAGGACAGAAGCGACTGCGACTGTAAAACCTGCCTCCCGAAAGTCGGAACACGTTATCACAGAAGGAAAGAGGAGGGAGAAGGAGAGAGTGAAAGCAGTAGGAGATAGATGGGGAGAAGGAAAGGAGCCAGAGAAGAGCAGGGAGAGGAGAGAAGGAAGAGGGGGACAGAAGAGGAGGGGGAGAGGACAGCAAGAAGACAAAGAACAGATTAAGAAAAGAGAAGAGGGAAGCAAGACGAGACTCACCAAGAAGCGCAGGTCATCGAAGCCATTGAGAAGCAGCTTGCTCTCATACTGCGGCAGGCCAACATGCTCCAGCCAGTCTCCCACGGCCTGGTCCAAGGCATGTGCTCCAACGCCCCCTGCTGGAAGAGGGAGGCGCTTCAGCAGGGAAAAGCCTTTGAACCGGTAGCAGCGGCAGCCTGAGGACGAGATGTGGCACTGCCACATGTCACACGGTTGCCTGCGCCGCCGCACACACAGACACCAGGAGGGTAGAGGAGACAGGGTTCCAGGCTGGGGGGGGGGGGGGCGCCACAGGGGCTAAATGGGTAAGTCGGCAGGAAGGGAACGAGGAGGTTCCAAAGCAGAGCTGGAGGATTCAGAGGGGAAGTAGTGGGGTCCAGGAGCCACTGTCACAGTGAGCCGTGAGCACCGATGAACATTCCAGCATCCTCCAAACGCAGCAGCATTGTCCAGCTATCAGCAGTCCCGCAGTCTAAACCCAACATTCATCACGTCAACGGCGCTGATTACAGGTCGGACTTCAAGGTCAGGTCGTCTCAAAGAATCTTACCTCCTAACAATAAAACGGACATCTTGATTAGCATCAGACTAATTCACTCACTCCTCAATCCCACAACAGTGCAAAGAGCCAAGATCCAACCCCCCAGGGGACAGAAGTCAGTGCTTGTCCCCCAAGCAGAACCATCTGTCACCCTGCCCTACAAACTAACCACCGAGATATCCAATGCGTCTTCCTGGGAGAGCCTCTCTGTGGTAACTGCTACAGGTAGGCCAGCCACACTCTTTGGCACACTTCAGGATGGAGAGAAATCTGACTTCCAAAAAAGCAGGAGACGTAAATCCAAAATGCTGGGGTTACCCCTCCTCCCGTTCTTCCATGAGACGGATCGGATCTGTGCTGGAGTCACAGGGGCCCCCCACGCGGCAGTGACCCGTGACCTCCACCGGCCCCAGGCATGCAGTGAGAAAGAGGACAGACCGGATAACACCCCCCCCACCGGCGCACGTCTGAAGCAACCCAGCTGCCGTATGGCACCCTCTAGCTGCGCTGTCCACAGAGCCGACTCACATCCCCGGCACGCAGCTGCTGTTTGCTCTACTTTGTCTAATCATCACAGTGAACGGCAAAAAAATCTGCTGAATGCGACCTCCTCCTCCACTGCCGCCCTCTCTCTCTCAGCCCTCCCTCCTTTCTTTTTCCCCCAACCCCCCACAAGCTCTCTCTTGCTTATTGACTTCCTCTCAGAGGCTCCTGCTGCCTATTGTCTGAGGGAGAAAGACGTGATGGCTCCCTAAGAAGCCCTCACCCCCAAGGAGAGTGACTGGGCAGCAAGTGGATGAGGACCAGGGCGAGACCCCGTTGTCTCCTGATGCCAGATCAGCTTACAGTGAAGCAAGATGAAAAGCAGGTTCAATCATAACTATGCATTAATAAGCAAACTGCTTGGTTATATAGGGTGGTGGGAAGACGTGATGGGAATCTGGGGAACTGTGAGGCTTACACTGATGGGTCAACCCAGCTGACATCAGGACATCGAACAGATTCCTTAAGGATTTTTACAGGTAATGGGCAGAAAACTGGGGGGGGGGGGGTTAACAGCTTTGGATTTATAACAACTAAGAGAGACAGTAGATAACAGGAGAGGCAGACCATAGAAAGAGAAGGGAGGAGAGGAGAGGGGGAGGCAGACTGCGATCGGAGACAAGGAGAGGAGAGGGGGAGGCAGACTGCGATCAGAGACATAAGGAGAGGAGGGGGGAGGCAGACAGCGAGAGGAGACATAAGGAGAGGAGAGGGGTGAGGCAGACTGCGAGAGGAGACAAGGAGAGGACAGGGGGAGGCAGACTGCGAGAGGAGACAAGGAGAGAACAGGGGGAGGCAGACTGCGAGAGGAGAGAAGGAGAAGAGAGGGGGAGGCAGACTGAGAGAGGAGTCACCAGCGGAGGAGAGGAGGAGGCAGACAATGGGATGCACAACTGTAACTGAGGGAGGTCCTTACCTGCAGCAGCCATGTGCTGGTCCTTTGAGAAGTCAAATCCTGCTCCAATCAGGTTCATGATTTTCTCAATCTGGAGGGGTACAGCACAGGGTTAGCTGCCAAGAACATAAACGACCTGCGAGTGAGGACTCTCTCACCCCCCGGAGTGGTCAGGAGGAACATCCCACTGATAGCAAAGAAGCTCCCATTAACCAGGAAGGGCCACGCTGATGAAAGCTGCTGAAGATCCCGGAAGGGTCCCTATGGAACAGGCGTGAACGCAGACCTGGCAGGCAGCAGGTACTCCCAGCACCACTCAAGCACCGCACCCCCCCTGTCAGAGCTGAGCTGGGCTGGGCCGGGCCGAACCAGGCTGCCACGTAGGCGTGTAGCTGAATTCACTGGCATGAGCAGACGCACGCACACACACACACACACAGAAACAGCCCAGAAGGAGGAAGGATGAGGCCTCACATCACAGGGGACACTGCCTCTGAAGGTGCGTGTCCCCAGTCATGTGATATGGCTGCGAGCGGCCGACTCTGAACTCCTCCTGTGCAGCCCCGTCTTGTGCTGTGAATGTGACCACTGCTACACCTGTGCTGTACTGAACAGCTCAGCAGCATCACATGGGATACCGGCTGTAATACTCAGGACATGAGTGACGCTCCTGTGGGGCTTCAGACCTGGGGGAGGGGGTAAGTGCCCCGCTGTGAGGACCCAGGAACCCCCAAGGGGGCACTCTGCACTCCTCTCCCCCTTATAACCAGTCCAGCCCCATTTATTGAGGAAGCACTTCATGGTATTTTTCAAATCATGGCAGGAAAAAGGTGCGCAGAACAGTTCTGGGACGAGTTAAACACACATATTAAGCGTTTAACGCCACAGCAAGAATAACCAGCGGACACACTCTAGGGCAGGAGGGACCTTCCAAGATGTGACAGCACAGGGGAAGGTCCTCAGGCACCAAATTCATGGATGACCACTCTCCTCTGCTGGTGGCACATTCACACCATCTGTCAGAGGAGTAAGAGGAGGAGGAGGAGGAAGAAGAGAGACTGCAGTCTGGCAGCATGAAACAGGAGGCCTTCCACAATCACCTGAGGCTCGGTTCAAAGATGAAAGGCCTCTGTTGGGGCCTGATTAACTCACGCACAAGCATCAAAAACCCACGTTCACCAAAACGCACAGCACTCTGCTTCCCAAGCACCTGGTCCCCGGCCTCAGCCCCTTATCCCGGAGAGTAAAGCCAAACTGGATAAAAGGAGACCGGAATCTTACACTTTGGAATGACTTAGAGATCCGAGGTTCTGCGGTCAGAGACTTCTGTGTCTGCTGGGAAAGAATGAGTCACGCTTTAAAAACATGTTACAAAATCATTCATCTGTGAAGCCCTCAGTTAACCAGTAGTTATCAGACAGGCAAGTTCCAGGACGACAAACTTTTACCGGAAGCCCTATATTCTGAAGTAGGCTTGGTGAAGATGAGATCTGACGCTTATCACACAAGAGCAGGCTTTAATCCAGTAATTGGGACCAGACATGCCGGAAGCTAGGTCTACATGAGACAACTTCACTCACAGACAGTCTTTCCCGCAGTCATGTTAGATAGGTGATGTCAGCTCCACTTTCAAAGATAGCTCCTCATTCAAAACGCCGCATTTTCTAGCTCATGTGCTCTTGAAAGCACATTCTGAGACCATGCGACACCCCATAACAGCAGTTCCAACGCAGAGCCCACCTTTCCATGGAAACAAGAAGCTTTTACGTGACGGGAGAGAGCACAGGCAGACATGGACCAAGACAACAAGAGTGGCTGGGATTTCCCCACGCTGATGCGGAGTCCAGCTGTGATGACTCACCATGCCAAACACGAGTATTCTGTGTTTCTCGACAACAGCGCGTACACACCGCCTCCTTTCAGCTATTCATGTGCCAGTCGGGACACATGAAATATGCATGCAGACTTGTTGCCCGTGAGATCAGGGATCGCAAAAGAACTAAAGCAGACCTGCAACTGGGAGGAGGACATCTAAATCCCACTGTCCAGGACTGACAAGTTTCACCAGGGTCAAGCTCTTCGCCAAACCATGGAGGCTTTCCCTCACAGAAAGGGCTGAGGTGACCAAACAGCATATCCTTCAAAGCTGAGTCAGGAAGACTGAAGTATCCCCTCTGACTCAAAGGGAGCCTCAGATTCCAGCAGATCTGGCGTTTAACATGCCAGCACAAACTGCCCCATTTAGACTGCTAATCAACCCGTGACTCAGCCCATAAACACAGGCCTAGGGTGCAGCCATATGTACCAGACACTGCGAGCCTCTGATTACAAAATGACATGCGGCTGATGGCAGCCTGGAACCAATGGGAGTTCGGAGGCCGGCGGCCTGCCAGCCCTGCAGAAACAGACGCATTGCCAACACACCCTAATCACTGATACGTGACCGTCGGGTCCTCCAAAAGGAGCACATGGGAGTCGAAGCGATCAGGAGAAAGCTGCCAGAGCGCTATGCTGACGACAGCAGGACATGTCAGGGACTGCAAGTCAGAGGATCCTGCAGTGCCGAGATAAAACGCTTCACACACTTCACACACCCAGTGTCCCACATATCCCAAAACACATCCATTAACAAGGAAAGCGTTTCTCAAACCTCGACGAGAAGGCACATTGTATCTGCCAGGCAGGGATCCGTGTGACGGCAGAAACTGTCCGACAGTGCAAAGATCAGCCAAAGGACACTGCTCAGTGTATGTGCTACATACATACAAGCAGCCTGATTTAGCCCAGATGCATCAGTCTTTGGCATGTTCCTGCTACAGAAGACCAGTGATTAACAAAGAGGAGGGGGGGGGGAAGGAGGCAGGACCAAAATGGGGCATGACCAAAAGGGGGAGGGACCAAAAGGAGTCAGAGTGAACAAGGATGCCCAACACAGTGCGGAAAAGATGCCGATACCAACTTCTCATCCCTTAAGGGTTTGCCTTGCAACCCTGCGGTCACTCAAACGCAAGTGAGAAACGCTTCACAAGTCAAACAGAAGGTGAAACCTTCAGCTACGGACACACCGGCTCTGCCGGGCTGTAAAATCAGTGTAGTGCCATGGTCACCGGCAGAACTGGCCAGTGGAAAAGACCACAGCTCCAGCCAAAAGTGAAAGAGCTGGGGTGAGTGCCAAGCTGTCAGACTCACACGGATGGCCTGGCATTCTCTGGGAGGGGGATGGACGAATGCACACCTCACGCGGCAAGCGGATGCACTCTCAGGGCATGCTGGGATACATGCAGAGGAAAGAAGATGTCCAATGAGACTCTGTACCAGTAGCACGCAGACATAACTGCAACTTCCAGTCCGACATAACTGAACCGGAGCTCCACATCTATACCTTTCACACATGGCCTGCCTGTGAATCAACTTCCGCTGATCTGTTCAATACAGACTAACCAGACACTCCTGGACCAAGATGTTCAGAATTGACCACCCAGATTCTCCCAGACAAAGCCGTTCGATATGGGCCACCCAGAGAGTCATGGACTAAGCTGCTTGACACAGACTACCCAGAGACTCCCGGACCAAACAGTTCATTATAGACCACCCAGAGATTTCCTCACCAAGCTGTTCAATACAAACCACCACGAGACTCCCGGACCAAGCTGTTCTACACAGGCCAGAGAGAAACTCCTGGGCCCAGTTGTTTCATATGGGCCACCAGTATCACATTTGCCATTTCTGAGCACCACTGGACCAAGGAAAAACAGATACTCACAAAAGGCGGTCTTGTGGTGGCCATGTCTGTGCGCCCCTGACGACGTTCTGTCTACCTCCTTAGTCGCACACACCCTCGGCCCCCTGCACAAAGCCCCCCCCCCCCCCCCCCCCCCCCCCGGGGGGGGGGGGCGGGGGGGGGCGGGGCGCCCAGAGAAGGGCCAGGAGCCGGGGGGGGGGGGGGGGGGGGGGACGGGGGGGCGGGGGAA
>JAODJX010000040.1:412246-424992 GCA_026776945.1 Isichthys henryi | reverse complement strand
AGCCCCCCACCCCCCCATGCCCCCCTGTATCGTCATGTCCAGCTGGAGCCTGAACCCAAGACATTAGCAAGTCAAGCGGGGGCTTTCTGTATGCTCTGGACCTCATGCAATTCAAATCTGTGTATGGGGAATAAGACAAAGAGGCAGAGGGACCAGGGAGGAGAATGAAAGGGTGCTGGAAACCCCCACTTAACAGCATGTGCTGGGGCAGCAGGCAGGATGAGCAACATGATCGCCATGTAGTTTACACAAGGAGGATGGAATCCAATCAGGGGTTCCTAAGGGACAGCGTGATACAACGCCTTGTTTCATAATGGAAAGGGTTTCTAAAAGAATGAACAGTAACACTTTACTTGATAGGGCACAAATAATATAGTAATAACGTATTACTGAAGTACAAATACAACAACAACAACAAATTTATCTTTGTATAGCGCATTATCACAACATTACATCGTCTCAAAGCGCTTCACAGCATCCGCACCCAAAGCCCCCAGTGAGCAAGCCAAAGGCGACAGTGGCAAGGAAAAACTCCCAAGAAGGAAGAAACCTTGGGAGGGACCAGACTCAAAGGGGGAGCCCATCCTCCAGGGGCTGGCAGGGATAGTCAAATAAGAGTCAAATCATGAACAAATGTAGATGCTACTTGAGATAAAAGATGTCAGGATTCATTAATGATGAACTTACATGAGATCAGTATTTAACTTGTGTTATTCATGACTTGTTCCTTCAGTAGTTCACAAAGTTTTGCAGAATTAACAGATATACTAACAGATGCAGTAACTGCTTGAGATAAAATGTGTCACGATTTATTAATGATGAATTAACATGAGATCAGTATGTAACTAAGACTTAGTCTGTGGTTAATTAATACATAAGTAATGGCATTTATGCGGTCAAGTAAAGTGTTACACGATTAACAAACCTGCACGAAAGATGTTATGAAGCAAAACTTAAGGTAGATACTTGTGCCTTTGGTAACAGAGCTGCATGTGTGATGTTCAGTGAGGGACGAGGGGGGATTTTCAAATGCTGGTTATACTGTATGAGCAAGTGGGTCATTCCTTTATTTAGAAGCAACTTGGGTTATGGACTGTTATTGGCATCTCAGATGCACTGCACCAGTGTATCTAAATTAGGGTACACCCTTTTGGCAGGGGCCAAAGTGTTTCCACCAACGCGGAGCTGGTGCTGGTGCCAGTGCTGGTGCCGGGATGGTTCTCGCTTGGTGCCTTTTCAGAACCTGTCCACGTTTCCACTGGTTTCAAAAAAGAATGGAGCAGAAACATTAGGTAGGCGGAAGTAAAATAAAGGTTAATCTATATTTTGTTTATTTTTTATTTTATTTTTGTCTGTTTTGGATTTTAAGTTATAAGCTGCCAAACTGAAAAAAAAGTTTTCAGAGTATGACTTCTTATGCTCTGTCTCTATTGCCCACATGTACTTCTGTCTCCTTAAATGCTCCTTAAATGCTCCTTTGTCTCCTTAAATGCTCCTTAAATGCTCCTTAAATGCTCCCCGGTCTGTGTGTTTGTTTATTCTCATTCCCGTTTTACTGTTCTTCATTTAAGGAGCTCACAACACGAATGTGCTAAAAATTGAACTTTGCAGTCCACCTCATGATCTCTTTGTCACCCGAGCACCACAATATTATATTTATTTGACCTGCGACACATTTATATTTTATTATTAAATCTTTCGTCTTTCACAGATTAAATAGAACCATGTAATTTTTTTCGGCTGATAAGCTGCTGGTGTACCGGCGATATTAGACAACATTGCGTTGGTTATGGATTGAATTTTCCGTATATTCATAAAGCTCAGAGTGGGCTGTGGCTGATACTCCCCAGTACCCAGCTATGGGCAGTGAGATACCATGTACAGATACTATGGGGAACTGGAAACTTCAAGTGCAAACTCCATCCATTTTCCAAACCTACTGGGTCGCGGGGGGTCCGGAGCCTATCCCAGAAGCAATGGGCACGAGGCAGGGAGCAACCCAGGATGGGGGGCCAGCCCATCGCAATTAAATTAGACTCATCTATTGTTGTTATTTTTAATACACTGCTGGGTTTATGCAGTGCTAAGCAACCTCAAAAACGTTCCTCTTTTCCAGAAAGACACAGACCTCATTCTGAATAAGCCACCATCATAATTCACACTGGTTCCTAAGCAGTGATGTCATCCCTTTACCAACAGCGGACCGCCATGCATACACTTCATTAACCCCGGCCATCTGTGTTTTGAGACACCACAGGTATGCCACCAGATACAACGATACATAGCTAGCCAAGTTGCACTAATACCAGGACCACAGCTAGCTAAGGTGCGCTATCTCCCAAGATCTGTCAGTGCTAACTCCAGGACCATAGCTAGCCAAAGTGCGCTAACTCCCAAGAGCAGTAGGTGCTAACTCCAGCACCACAGCTAGCCATAGTATGCTTCACAGGAGCTATCAGTGCTAACTCCAGGACCACAGCTAGTCAAGGTGCGCTATCCCCCAAAATCTGTCCATGCTAACTCCAGGACCACAGCTAGCCAAGGTGTGCTATTCCCCGAAAGCTATCGAAGCTTACTCTAGGACTGCAGCTAGCCATAGTGCGCTAACCCATAAAACCACCAGTGTTAATACCCAACAGCTCTCCTCTGCTGCCCGGGAAAAGGGGTCAGGCCTAGCTGGTGCCTGTTCTTACTCCACGGAGCTTCTTAATAGCTTTATAATTATTTGGAAAGAGAAGCACTTCACCTGCTGTTTCATTTACTCAGACGCTAATTAGAAGGGATTCAGAAACCTGCAGGACTCTGGCTGCCTGCCACTAGCCTTCATGGAACGAATGCACAGGTTTCGCGATCTGAGCCGTCCAGACTCTTGCCAGTGAACCTTCGCGCGATGTCATCGTCCGAGTCTCGGATGTTGCACCCAAACCAATTTAGTGTTCTCCTTTCAGAAGAGTGGCCAGTAAGCACCCAGAAAACTGATGGCTATACTGGACAAAGACTTCCACCCTCCGCGTGTCATCTTCACTAAACAAAGGAGCACATTTAGCAACAGAATATCTTCGGCAAACATTGTCTATCATGAGTCATTCTATGGCAGTACTTTTTCAGCCATTCTTTGCATTTTTGTGTTTGTAATTTACTGCTATTTACATTTCTTTTACTGATTAAAGGTATATGTCGTGCTACTGCAAATCTGCTCTTTCCTTTGAGATTATTAAAGAATCCAAGCATCCGTCAATGTTATTCTCGTCGAATTTGGCATGAAGACGTCTCTCGTGGGAAGTGCAGAGGGCTTTGGCTATAGGGCCATGCTGGAGATGACGGTGACAACGAGCAAAGAAATCTGACCGCACGACTGCAGACCGCAGACCAGAACAAACAGACCCACAATTATGAGACGTAGCCTTTGGTACCATTCAGCCCCTCTCAGCTCTCTCCATCCCACCAAAAAGTCACCTGCATGAAACCATGAAACCTGGCATTGGTCGGTGAGACCCGTACTGACTGTGCAGAAAGATAATCTGCCCATGATCCCACAGAATCAGTGCCGACAGATACACCCAAGGTAAGACGGGGAGGCTCTCCTCCATCAGAGAGGAGGCTGCAGCACAGGGGGTAGGAAAGGAGCGGTGCGCTCCAGCACGGTGCTGCCTCAAACTGGCGAGTCTGTCTCCGCACAGCACTGGCGGGTGGGCAGCCTGGCGGTAAGCCATCCCTCTGTCACACTGCATCCCACTTCCTAAACAGGCACACCACAGAGCCACGCGACCCATATGGTCCCACATCCCACACCCCGTACCTCATCCCATTCGGAGGCGAACGACGGTGACTTCTCCAGCCGTTTCTTGCTGGCGCTGCAATTGGAGACGGACTCGCTGCGGCCACTCAGGCCGCCGTCCTCCTCGTTGGGTGGCGACACCAGCAGGTCCGAGTCAGACTTGGAGAGGCTCCGAGCCAACTTCAGGTCCCCTGGGGGGCGTGGCCGGCTGGCCGGCGGTGCCGCAGCAGCAGGCGGGTCCCGGGCCTCGGGCCTTGCATGCACCACGGTGGCGTAGATGGCCTTGGGGTCGGACGGAGAGGCTGCCATGGTGGGCCGCACGGGCGCGGGAGCGTCGGCTGCTGCAGGCTGCAGATTCTGGCTCTCCGCTGGCACACCGGGCACCTTGTGAGACTCGAAGACAGGCGACGAGCCGTGCAGGAGCCCGGTGAACTGCTCTGGGACGTCGATGCCCTGGCCGGGCACGCTGGAATCTGGGTGAGACGGAGAGAGCTGAGTATCGCTTTGCCGACAGTGGAGAGCATGAGAGCCAGGGGAATGGCGCTGCAGCTCAGAGCGAGTGAGTAAGCGAGAAAGCCCCCACCCCCCCCACCCCCGTGCTTCGCTCTCTCCATCCCTCCTATTGAATAACAGCCTCCTTTATAAGGTTAGGTTCCAAGGAAGTCACGCTGCAGTAAGGACTCCCTTTAGGGAAGACGGAGGGGAGGCTGGCCTGAAAAGGACATAGAACTGGGGGGGGGGGGAGCATGTACAGACAGAGGGGAATGAGAGACACACCAACATGCCCACCAGTTGAAGCACAACAAATACGGCTCTATCTGCGTCCCGTGAGGTTTCACCGTCCCCGAAACACACAACTTGCTGGAGGCTCTCCTGAATCCTGCCGAGCCTGAGCGCTGCCTATGTTCTGCGGGACCGGCCCGGCTCTCTAATCTGAGAGCATGTGTGTGCGTGCGCGCCTGTATGTGTGCGCGTGTGGCCAGAATGCCGCGGTGTCTGGTGACAGGGAAACTGGGACAACGGGGTCACAGAATCACAGGGGTCACCAGCCTCTGTTTTCATTTGTCCTTGAGCCAGGAAGGAGTGTCAAAGCACAGGCAAAGCTGTCCGTCACGCGGGTGAACAGGGGATCTGCACGGATAAACACACACACACACACACACACGCACGCACGCACGCACGCACAGACACGCGTGCGCACACGGTACCAGCAGGGCACAACAGAATCCTGTCAGCTGCCACCCTGCGAATTACTGCAGTAAACCGCACAGTGGCACTTTCCTTTTAGGAGAAGGGCAGGGACACTGGGGGTCCTTCCACCCACACGCAAGGAAGAGGTGCCCTTTGTGGTGCCTGTGCCATTTAAGGCCAACGGCTGTCAGTGAGAGCAGAGGCCAGAGCAGTAGGCCAACACAGTGCCCGTTTACATTTTGCAATGCTGTTCAGAGGTGCCGGCTATAATTTTTGAAGGGTGTGCTGCTGATACAAACTGATCGGTGTGACAGACATACACAGAGACAAGAGGTAGAAAGGCATCCCTGTGTAAACCTGTGAGGAGCAGGAGTCACAGAACAGGCCCGTGATACAGGCAGCAGAAGAAATGCATTAATTTTAACTTGGACTCACCCGCCGTGGGACGCGATCCCAGTTGGCTGGGCACTGGCGCCAGGTCCGGGGGTGTCTTGGCGGACTGGCCCGGGGGTCGGGGCTCGCTGGCCGGGGCTGGTTTTCGCTGCAGATATGGGGAAGCAGAGAGGTTCAGTGAGGAGGCGTCGGTCACGTGGCCCCGACATCAGCGCACCTCGGCTCAGCCAGGGTCACAGGCCATCCAAGCAGAGTGACAATCAGCCCTTTTGGCTGGGGCACAATGGGGCTCGGGTTCGAGCAACACAGCTTCAGAGAGTCCAATTAGAGTAGGAGAAACTCGACAGCAGGGAAGGGAGGCAGGAAACTTCTGACAGGGAAAGTGCGAGTGTAGGTGGCTGGCAACGTCGGGGAAGCGGGGAGCCTCGTTAAGGCTGAGAACAGAGTGGATGCTTAATGGTCACGCCCTGAGTGAGAGGCAGCTCTAATGATACTTTAGCCTAAGCAGTTTTTGTGGGTTTTAACAGGACGACGACCTCATTAAGGAACCCGAAGGGGAAGCACAGCTCAGGGAACGTGGAAACGCGCAGTCAGACAGCACTGCAGCTGCCCAGCCAGCTCAGAGTGCAGAGGCGGGCTCTAGGCAGCAGGCGTCTGTGAGGCACCGTGAGCACCGTACCTGAGGCAGGAGGCTGCTGGAGGACAGCGGGGGAGCCTCATCTGCAAAGAGAACAAACCTTCAAGATTCGAAGAATGAGATACTGCAGCCCTGTACCACCCCCCATGAGTGCAATACTATTATTTCTATTAATGTACTATGTAATTCCATGCAGTACTTTCCCTGGCAGTCATTACAGTTACTGTTTACTATTTATTGTTACTCTATGTCAATGTCTTTTACTGTGTAAATGTGTGTGTTGTGCTATAGTCAACCAACATCCATCCATCCATCCCGATGGCTAGTACAGACGCCGCTCACTGCAAAACTTTCCCGTTTGCCTGGGGAGACGGAACGGGGCCTGGGAATATCGGCAGACATCTATATTAGTCCAAGCTCCCTGTGACACACGGGATAATTAAATCCCGTTAATCCAATTAAGTTTCGCGCCATGCTGCAGCCCCACAAAACGAGCCTCTGCAGGGCACCCGGCCCCCGCTAATCCCTCACTGCCGTATTCACAGCTGGGCTGCCTTTTAAATACCGAAGTACAGCATGGTGGGTGGAGACGGGGACTGGGGGGCGAAACCACCCCCGGGGCACTTCAGGCGCGTTAAGGGTTGCTCTCGTCAGCGGCCGGTTACTCTGCCAGAAGCACCAGTTGGTTCAGAGCCACAGCTATGGATCCCCAGCCCTTTCGCCAGCCTGACATTTTAAAGTGGCAGCTGGACTCCGGCCCCATACCTGTGCCTAGCCGCGAGGAGCCCTTGGTCTGGGCGGTCACCAGCAGATCGTACGTGTGGTCCTCATCCTCCTCAGACCTCCCCATTCGCTCCACCCACTGCTCCATGCTGCTGTTCACGTACAAGGACTACAGAGGAAGACAGGACCGTGTCACGCTGCCCCCTGTTGGTATAACTGTTACTTCAGCACAAAACTTAATCACTTGTGATACAAATTTAACACTGACAGCTGCAATTGCCGAGCAAGGCGTTCCAAACCTTATAATCGGTTTGAGCGGTTAGTAAGACATCACTATACTGGCACTTAAACCAGCAATAAATGCTGCCATGTGATAATAACTAAGTTACTAACAAACCTGCCCCCCCCTCCCCCCACAACCATCTTCCTGCAGCAGAACCACAAGCTCGACAGAGCACTGCATGTCTTCTAAAAGTGGGGATGGATCCGAGGAAGCAGAAAAGGAGGCTGGTTTTGGAGGGCACCGGTCCTGCCCTTTACTGCCCCCCCTTCCATTAGGGATGTATCGGTCCGATACCGGGATCGAGTATCAGTGACAATAGTTCTGGTCTATGTGACTGATTTATTCAGTTCAGTACTAAGTCATTGTATGTTTATATCCCCATACTCACATTATCTGGTAGTCGTGCATTTTGCTGGATGGAGATGGAGGTATACAGCTTATTAACTAAACATTGGTATCGGGTAGGTATTTGGTACCAATGCCCAAAGCCCAGGCATCATTATCGGTACTGGGACTGAAAAAGTGAGATCGATGCATCCCTAGCAACTTCCCAACCTGCCTGACTACTGGCCAGTTCCGCTTTAATTAGTTTGTCCCCCCGCCCCTCATACCTCAGAGGTGACACCCTCCTCACGGCCAGGTGGTTGTTGCGCGGTTTGGGGTGGGTGCTCCTTCTGCAAAGGCACAGCTGATGTTCAGAGATGACTCTCAAATTGGATGTATCAGGCAGGCTCAGTGCTCAACATCCAGCCGAATAAACGACATACGGCACCCATTGAGAATAAGAAATCAAACAAACAGTGCCATCTAGAGTACATGATGAGCCATGCACCAAACAATAGACTGCATAAGGAAATTAAGAGAACTTAATACTGACATGAGTGCCAGACTGACATAAATGATTAAAGCTTTAACAAATAAGGAAAAGAGAGAACTGGTGTGCCCCCTAGTGGAGTAATACGGGATTACAGACATTCCCTGAGAGTAAGAGCCCGCTGTGATGTGATGGCTGGGGCTGGCCAGATGGACAGTTGTGTGTGTGTCTGTGTGTGTATTTGGCAGCTGCTCACCCTGCCCGCCTCGCTGTCAGCCCGGCCCGAGTCCCTCTCAGAAGACTTGCCGCTGGCCAGGCTGTCCAGGGAATGGCAGGAAGTGGCTTCGAAGAGTGCCTCATAGGGGCTCTCCTCCTCAGGGCCCGTTGCTGGCGTCGGCTCCACTGCGGAATCTCCTAAAAGGGCGGCGGGGGGGTGGGTTCAGAGAGAATGTGGGGAGCAGGGGTCCACAGGCCTTTCTGGCACGTCCAGGGCACAGCATGGCATAATGTGATGCTACGTGTATCACAAGACGAGCCAGCTGATCAGCCAATGACACGGGAGAGGCGGAGCCTGGGCGTTGCCACGGCAGTGTACTGGCGTTTATATGGGGGCGTCCGGCTGGGCACTGCCAGGGAAAAAACCTCACCTTTCTTCCGGGGGCTCAGATTGTCCTGACACGGAGGGGGAGGGGGCAGAGCTATTTCGGGTGGACTTCCTGTCATGTGACCTACAGTAAGAGAGCACAGGGATCACATCGACTCAGGGGTTGCAGAAGAGGTACACTCTTGCTGAGAACCACCCCCGCATCAATGCTGCAGGCTGCTGTCACCACCTAATGATACCACACACGCAGCCCTCAGCTTCCTGTCCCACCGCCAACAAGGTAATGTTGCAATTATATATTTAGTAGGCGCACGTGTTCAAAGTGATGTACAAGCAGCAAAGAGAAGGGTGAACCAGCATCCCAGGAGCAGTAGTGGTTAAGGGGTTTGCTGAAGGGCCCAGTGGTTATGTATCAGTCTGCTTGTCATGGGATTTGAACCCTCATGCTTCCGGAAACAAGCATAGATCCCTAACTCAGTGCACACCAGCCCAAGACAGGATCCTCACTGGCCTCTGGGGTTATCCTGCCTGACAGAGAGGGCTGTTCTTGGGCACATGCAGGATGGGCGCCAAACACCCCCGCCACATGCCTCAAACAGCACAGGGAATCTCGTGTCATGAAATGAGAGACAGAGCAGATGTACAGGCACAGTAGCAGTAGGAGGTACTGCCTCATGACACACCGAGGGGGCAGGCCTGCTGGGGGACCCCAGACACGGCCATTGAGCGTAGCCAGGTGGCTCTTACCTTGGATGAGCGCGGCAATCTCCCGGCTCTTCTGGGAAGGCATGTCCTTGACAATGTCCAGTGCCGTCAAGCCCTTCTTGTCCACCATGTTGACGTTGATCCCTGGGAGAGAGTCATCATCATTACCACCTCCACCATTATCAGCATCAGCACATCACACACCTCTCTGGTCACAACAGTGACCAGCTCCACACACCACCAATATGTGACAGGTGACCGATGATGCTATGGGGGCTGGTGTCCACTGTGAAGTGTATAGGAAGCAAACAAGAAGTAAATGGGAGAGTTTCGGAGTGGGCTAACCTGAGCTGAGCAGCTTCTGAACCACGTCCGTCTTCCCGAAGAGAGCCGCTTCGTGCAGGGCGCTGCCTTTCTCCGTCTGCAACAGAGAGTAGGAGGCGGCTCATTGGTACGCTGTCTGCCAGACCACGTGATGAACACGACACCAGGAACACAGGGTTCACAATGGATGTGGCACGACACCTCACCCCTGCCGCTGGGGACACAGGGTTCATGCTGAACATGGCATGTTCTGTGACAGACCATCTCATGCAGACCAACACCTCACCCCTGCTTCCAAGGACACAGAGACCACGCCAGACATGACATGCTCTCTGCCAGACTGTCTCGTGCAGACCGACACCTCACCCCTGCTGCCAGTGACACAGGGATCACACCGGATGTGGCACACTCCCTGCCAGACCACCTCACACGACGATACTTCACCCCTGCCACCAGGGGCACAGGGTTCATGCTGGATGTGGCACCTCATGCAGTCTGATACCTCATCCCTGTCAGCGGGGACGCAGGGATAACATCAGACGTGGCATGCTCTCTGACAGACCACCTCATGCATACCAACACCTTGCCACTGCCGTCAGGAACACAAGGACCACACCGGATATGGCATGCTCTCTGCCAGACCACCTCACACAGACTGACACCTCGCCCCTGCCACTGGGAAAACAGGGTTCATGCTGGATGTGGCGCGCTCTCTGCCACAACGCCTCACGCAGACCGACACCTTGCCCCTGCTGCCGAGGACACAAGGTTCACTAGCTGGATGTAGCACGCTCTCTGCAGTTCACCTCACACAGACCGACACCTCACCCTTGTTGCCAGGGACCCAGGGAACACGTTTGTGGCACACTCTCTGTAATCTACCACATGCAAACAGTTATGTCGCCCGGCACCTGACACACTGCTATCGGGGACACAGGGATCATGCTGGATGTGGCACGCTCTCTGCCAGACCACCTCACACAGACTAGCACCTCACACACTGCTGCCGGGAACACAGGGATCACGCTGGATGTGGCACGCTCTCTGCCAGACCACCTCACACAGACCGGCACCTCACACACTGCTGCCGGGGACACAGGGATCATGGTGGATGTGGCACGCTCTCTGCCAGACCACCTCACACACTGCTGCCGGGGACACAGGGATCACATTGGATGTGGCATGCTCTCTGCCAGACCACCTCACACAGACTGATACCGCAGCAATTACCACTAGGGACACTGGGATCACACTAGATGTGACAGGCTACAAATCGGCAACTGGCACTGTGACGTCACTCAGGGCCCAAACCACAAAGGACTAGGGTGCGGCAGTGGGTGTCTAGGAGGGTCAGGGAGAGATTCCAGTTCATAGATGTTCGGGTAATCTGGTGGACTGATACCACAGAGGGACAGGGGGCTGGGGCGGGACCTTACCTCGTAGTTGATGTCCATGCCGGCAGCCAGCAGCACCTCCACCACAGCCAGGTGCCCATTGCGGGCAGCCAGGTGCAGCGGTGTATGGCTGCGGGTGGAGCAGCTCAGCAGGTTGGGGTGGGCACTCAGCAGCAGCTTCACCACTTCCAGCCGGCCGTATAGGGCTGCTAGGTCCAGTGGAGTCTCCATCTTGCTGTTGCGCATGGTGGGGTCCGTCAGCTCCTCCAAGAGGAGGCGCACCACCTCGGTGTGGCCGTACTGGGCCGCGCAGTGCAGCGGAGTCTCATTGTCAAGGTTCTGTGGTGGAAGGAGGTGGCAGAAGTGAGAGGGCCAGTTGACAGCTCGACCCCTCAGCCAACCAAATTGCAGCACTGTGTACAGCAGTAAGTCATAGTCACGGCAGGTGACGGTGTGACCACTGTGAGGGTCAGGGCTGGGAGCACAGGTGCAAAGGGGAGAGGGGAGGAGGGGGGGAAAAGAGAGGAGAGGGGGGAGATAGGGGAGAAAAGGATGGGAAAGGAGAGCGCAGGAGAAACAGGACAGTAGAGGAGAGGAGAGGGGAAAGGACAGGAGAGAAGCGAGAGAGGGAGGAGAGAGAGAAGAGAAGAGAGGAGGGGAAGTGGGGAGAGCCCAGCACAGACAGCCTACAGATAAGCAGGAGAACAGACCCCGGAGGTACACCAGCATACAACAGACCCAGCAGTGCAGAAAGTAAAAGCCACCAAGTTCACAGCAAGGGCACGGCAGACGAGCTCCGAGGAGCCCTGAATAAGTGACCCCCACCCCCTTTGCTTCAGCACAATTGTGAGTTTTCTGCTATATCCATGATCTGCCACAAGGGGGCGCCGAGTAAAACTCCTGCTGTGTAATGCTGGCAGTTGCAGCTAAGGAAGGAAATAGATAAATGCAGCCAAAGCTTGATTATTTCTTAACTTTTCGGGTGTAACCTCTAAGATTCGTTAAGCAGTGAGGGACACAGATTCAGGGTGCAGGGCCTCAGTGCTCCCTCAGCCAGGAGTGAGGAGCAGGGGCAACAAACCGGGCCACATCTATGGGCCTTTCAAGCGGCACCAGGGGCCAGAGACGTGGCTGAGTTGAAGACGAGAGGGGCAAGTCCCAGCACGAAGCGGGGAACGGCGAACAGAGATGGGTGCCGGATGGCCTGCGGGAGAGACTGTGTATAAGCAGCAGAAGCACAAAGAGCCTGGCGGAGAACGGCTCCGCTGGCTTGGGGGACTGGGATCGGAGAACCACAAAGACAAAGAAGCAGGCCCCGCATGGGCATGGGCCAAACCGCCCTACCAGGCGCAATACCACACAGCAGCCCATACAATGGGAGGGGGGCCCTTAATCTCCGCACAGACGGGGCTGCCTGGCACATGAGGGGCATGGCGAAGCAGGACCGGAACCGTCAAGACGACGGCATCGCAGCCCATCTGTGAGTATGTGTGAGAATAATCTGCATGACAATTACAGCTGGGGGGCATGTATCTAAGGGCAGGGGGGGCACGTTGGCAACCATCAAGCCAGTGTCCCAATAAACTGATAAAAATAAAAGACGCCGTGGAACATTAATATCCACATGGTCTGACTGTCAGCAAAAGCACATCTGCGTGAGGCCCAATCACATCATGAGATCTCGCCCACGGGCGCGTGAGTGATTCACACCTCGGCCAATCAGGCCATGTCATGGTACAGAGCTGGTAACAAATGCATCCATGTGGTGAGCCAGCTAAAAGCTGACAGTAATGATCTGTGTCAATGAAAGAGGGGACAGGGGGATGAGGAGTGGGCAAAGAGAGCAATCCAGGGTGAGGAGGGGGCGAGGGGCGGACTGCGAGGTGAGGAGGGGACGAGG
>JAODJX010000040.1:383587-400640 GCA_026776945.1 Isichthys henryi | reverse complement strand
CCCCCCCCCCCCCCCCCCCCCCCCCCCCCCCCCCCCCCCCCCCCCCGGGGCGCCCCCCCCCCCCCCCGCGGCCACAACCATGCCTGAGGTCCCCCCCCGGTCCATTCCCCTCCATGTCAATGTCTGTTATTGTATCCATGGGGACTGGGCCAGGTGACACGTAGCTAGCTCAGTATGAACTGCAAAAAGCAACGGTCTGGGACCCAGTTCTCACCCTGGTAAACTCGGCCCAGACGAGCTGCCCTGCGGTTCCGGCGCTGTCAGGCGCTGCTTAACAAGGCATGAGGCTGTGGCTGACACACAGACCCTGACTGACACACAGACTGACATGCAGACCCTGCCAGCCTGTCCCAGATGATAAACAGAATCTGCAAAATGGAGGTTCACAGCTCACGGTCCAAGACAGGTGGGCAGAGGGGCTACGAAAGCATTATGGTGGCTGACAAGATCCAAAACAGCCGTGGGGGAAAAGCAAAGTGCAAAGCATGCCTCGTCTTCAAGCCATCCCTCCTGTGATTGGGTTCTCCTGGCCCTGATAACGGTACTTTGTGTCTGAAAGTCGGCTTCGTACAGACAGAGGCTGTCAGACAAGCAGCACAGAGCAGCCCAAGGTTAGCACAGCGGATCCAGATCCCCAATGATTGATTCCACACAGCTTGGGATCCTACCTAAATACAGGCACTCAGGAAACGTCTGTCTCTGAGCATCTGTGCCGCTACAGGAGACAAAGGCGAACCTTTTGTGCCACATTCACCCGTAACAGCACCACAACAGGCAACGAGCCACTAGCTCTGCTAAGGCCAAGAGCAGGGAGGGTACGTGGAGGCAGGCAGGGGTCCGGAAACATCCCCCTGTGCGTTTCAGGCTTGGGCTCCACGCAATGTCAGCCTTCCTGTGGTTAAACGCTGCTCACCAGCTCCTAGTTATCCATGGCCGCCTCCTCCTTCCACCATCTGGCTGGTCACACGCCTGCCGACCGCAAACCATACCCTGAATGTCCATCAACAGCCCCTGCGTACAGCGTGAGAGCCTAGGTCTTGCAGCCCCCCCTGGAGGCAGCCAGACTGCAGAGCGCAAGTGAGCCCAGCATGCAGGCGACCCAGTTCTCCTGACTGGAAATAGCTGGAGATTTCGGTCTGTTCCAGTTAGCTTGATGGGCTGAGGGCTTCTCACAGCTCACTGCAAGAGAGCATCAACCTCCGATAACCCAAAGCAGCCCCTGGCGTTCGCATCACGGGGACTCGACGATCATCAGGCCGCTTCTCCACACACCAGAAACCTTGTGTTCCTGTCCAGCAGGTGAGGGGTGGAACCCCCCTCCATCCTGTTTTGGGTTTGAGGTCAGGGGCAGTTCACCCTCACCGAGCCCCTGCAGTGCCCTGCCTTTTCATGCCTTCAGCACGTCTGCCTGATACCGAATCTCCACCCACACCTTGCGGCACCAGCCACAGAAGCCACATCAGAACATACGCAGGTGCCGGAAGACTAGTGGTGGGGGGGCGGAGCTTCAGAGAGAGCATCAGAGAGAGCATCAGAGAGAGAGAGAGAGAGAGAGAGAGAGAGAGAGAGGAAACTAGGGCAGCTGAACAGCACCTTAAAACAACGTGGAGAAAAGCCGAGGACAACACAGGAGGCCTGAAGCATCAGCTGACTGTGGAACCTCCAGCAGTTCCGAGGGGGGAGGCACACAGCAGCCTAATGTTGACAGCCAGGGGGAAATCTCTGTGCAGGGAAGAGGGAGGGGAATTCTTCTGCCTCCAAATAAAATATGTTTGAAGATGTGTCTGCTCAGCCAAGTCTGGCCACAGAACAAGCAGGGGGGATGGAGACTGCTGAGTGCAGCAAAGAGGAAAGACCAGAGGTGGGGAGGCAGGGAGGAAAGGAAGGACACGGTAACATGGTACAACCTGGTAGGTCTCACACAGAGACTCATGTCATGGCAGCGACACAGATACAAGACAGACCTGTGACCTCACTCCTTATTCAAATGTGAAGCTAAACATTCACATGAGCCTTAGAGAAGGGTTGTGAGGTTGTAAGGCCTGTTTACACAGCAAAGAAAGTTTTTCCAGTGGTAACACAGCGACTGTAAAAATATTAAAAATAACAGCTATGAGAAAGCTTTTAATCTCGAAACCACCCTAACCAACCCTAATGCCGCCGTCTTCCTGTTGAATCTCCCCCTTTCCTGGACTGCTCCGTCTTCCCGTCAGGCAGCCCCGTCTCCCCAACGGCTCCATCTTCTTGTTGGGTTGTCCCATCTCCAAAGCCTCCCAGACACCTCCATATTCCTGTCAGATCTCCCTGTCTCCTGAGTCTCCCAGACGCCAACCTTTTCCCACATCAGGTTGCTTCATCTCCATTTCTCCCTCCGAGCTCAAGCAAATGCAACATTCATCATGGTAACATTCACTATCCCTCCGTACCGTGCTTGCATGACCAAGGTCTGGAGCAGCATTCCCACATGATGCTGTTGAGAAACACTGTGCCCTTCCTACCCGTAACGGCTCGGTCAGCAGGACACCGTCATCCGATCCAGGCAACACGGCCGTAGAGAGGGGGTTGCCAGAAAACAGCAGTGAGGCAAAATGAGGCACATGTGAATCAGGGGCTCAGAGGACAACTCTTATGCGGCTCAGTCACCTGATTGAAGACTGGGGCGAGAAGACAGCTTCAGCGACACGCACAGGCTCCTACCCCTGAGAACAAGACAGCTGTGGATCTGCTTTTGGGTGACTTGGTCTGACACTAAAGGCAGAAGCTATTTGGCCTTAAGGGATCTGGGGGGGGGGCATGGCTTCCAGCCTGCATGGGCTACCCTGTCCTGGTGAGCTGCATGCCTGCATGATGACACGGCGGTCTCTACCCGTACGTTGCTGGTGTTGAGGTGTCAGGTGGTCTGTCGGAGGTCTTTACACACACCTCCAGAATCCAAAAACTGCTATTGTCTCCTTAAGCTGGAAAGGAGGTCAGAGAAAAGGAAGGTGCCCCATCTAAAGCCCGACGCCTCCTTCACAGAGACAGAGCAGACAAGCTAATGCATTTAGCCACCTACAGAGCAGACCATGAATGAGCAGGGAGAAAGGGCAAACTGCACAGCAAGAACAAGCGACATCATCAGTAGCGTCAAGATTCCAACCACAGATCTGTGAGGGGACTGCGTGTGCTCGCTGGTGCCGGGCGAGTCGTCAGAGGCAGGCCCCTCAGGTAGCACCAAGCTGCGCCAAACTGCGCTGGTACGATTTTCTGAATGACCAATCACAGCGCAAGACTTTAATGTGAAAATGACAAGCGGCAATACGACGTCAGCACTTGGACGCCATCAGAAACGTGAGACTCTCCGGTTCAAGGCAGGATGAGACCGTGCCCCCCTCCAGAAATCCACTGCTGATATGAAATTCATTCATCTTTTAGGTTTTCCTTGTTCTCACTCACCACGGACACAAAAGCATATCCGACAGTGACACACAACCACGGTGAAGATGGCCCCCTGCCCAAACAGAAGCATGAATCTGATCCCCAGCTTCTCCCAGACTCCCGATTAGTGAGCCTGCCAGTTTGCCATCTGCCTGCCTATTGGACTAGTCAGGGGAAAAATATCAATAAAATCAATGTGCCGTGGAAGTGCAGGGCTGCTCACCTGCAGTACATTTACACAAACCTCCAGAAGCCTCTTAGCTAGACTCTCCAATACAAACACACACACACACACACACACACACGCAATCGGTCTGCCATACCAAAGTGGCCAGGGGGTCTGAATAGCACATCTACAAACACTGACCTCAATAATTAAACAGCAGATGATTTAATCCTACCCAGCTTACAGGACTCAAGGTCACATCTCAGAGGTGGGTGGTGAGAGAGGAGATTGAGGTCAGAAGACTCGTGGTTGGCTGGAGTCTTTCCAACACCAACCTTCTGGATGCAATTCAGCCCCTCTGATCAACCGTGTAAGCATGGGTATAAGCAAATGGTCCTCCACAGGATTGTATCCCTTAGTCCAAGACAGACAGACCCGGGTCACCCTGGGGCAGACCACACCAAACTTCCAGTAAAAAGCATCCGTAAAGCACACTGAAATCTGCCACAGAGCACATTGAAATCGAGGTGGTGTGCAGCTTTGCGCCTGTGATCAGAAGGCTGTTGGTTCAAATCCCATGGTCAGCAAAGCATTTTCACCATTGGGTCCTTGAACAAGGCACTTAACCCAAATTGCTTCAAGGACCATCTGACATTCCTCAAAAAAGTATGTTGTTTTGGGCAAAAGAGACTGCTAGATAGGTTATTGGAAATTAGGACTGCACGATCCTGGGGGGTGGGGGGGTGGATTGCAATATTTTAAATTTCAATTTTAAATTAATAAACCTAAAAAGGAGGTGAAAATTAACCGAAAATAAACATCAAATAGAATATGCTATCAAATAAAAGTAACTGTCAAATAAGTTGGGGATGTTGCCTGTAAGTGACAAACCACTTGCTTCTGCTCAATGTCATCTCAGTGGAATCCACAAATTTCCACACAGCATACAGCCTTTTGATGACCAGTCCTTGTTTGCTTTTATCCTCTTCACTCATTTTTGATTACTTTTTCACAAATGCACCACACTGTCTATGAGTGAGTCCAGCAGCAAGGATGAAAATGGTTATAAGTGTCTGAGAACATCTGCAGAGTTCATGAACTGTGCCTAGATAATCTTGAAAAAGAACTATTATTAAAATTACCGAGCTTGCTAAGCTTTGTTTCCTATTACACAGTGAGAACATCTTAGAGTAACCCAGCTGACTATCACGGTACTTGAGATGTGACAACTGTATGTGCATAACATGCGATGTCAAAATTAACGTGGCATTATCGTGCAGGTTCCGCCCAATACTGCAAAAACCCTTCTTATGCAGATTAGAGAAGCAAAATGACGTAGGAAGGGGATGAGAAAGCATTGGTTAACAGCCGCTAGACAGCATCCATCTATCAGATTAACTGCGGGGAGGCGGGACTCATACTGTGACAAGCCTCCGTCAGACGCCTCGAGCTCAAGCAGGGGAAGTGCTTGACCAGGACGTTGAGGATGTCGATCGGACCCCAAAGGGGAAGCTTATCCACACATACAAGTACCAAGTCGCTCTTCCTGTAATGGCACACCGTGGGTACAAGTCGTACCAAGTAAACTAGCAGATCATTCTTCCTGTAATGGCACACTGGGGTGTGATTCGCAAACCTTAAAACAGCAACACAACAAAGTTCACATTCCACTTTCAAGAGCAAATAAATTATATGAGGTGTCCCTAGTAGACTCAGATCTCCAGGCAGGATGAGACCTGGGGTGGGGGCGGTCATCTGACTGTTACTGAAATGCATCCCTAGCTGCAAAGGGACCGGGGGGGATACAACAACGCCTCATTTGCAGGAACGCCACGAGTCCGGGCACGCAGACTCACGTTGCTGTTGGCAGGGCACGGAAATGGCACGAATTCGGTGCAGGATAATAACAACGCTACTCTCTACACAGGCTACTCTTGTCTGACAAACTGCCACTGACTCTGTCACTTTCGAACGGAACCAAAATGCGTATCACAGCCACCCAGCTGCTCACATGGCCCACATCACAGGAAGCAATATGACGACAGCGTGTCCTCGTGCGGCCCACCGCCACGCCGTTCATTTACCATTTAGAAGCCACACGCAGGCACAAAGCATGTCTACGCATCCCGTTACAGATGACGGTGCAAAGGCTCTCAGTGCAAGATACGAGGAGTCTACTAAGATTGATGATCGAGAGAGCGATAAGTGGCTAACCGTAAGCATACTCAACGATACTGAATACGGGGTTTTCATACAAATGTGGGAGAGGAAGAATTGTTGAGCGGGAGTGGAAAGGGGGGCGCACAAAGCACAAAAACTGGGGAGGCTGGCACAGACCTCTAACGCCTGTGTTTATGCGCTCGACATGTGCTAGCCTCATCATTATCACTATGGAAACCTGCCAGCCATCGATTATACCTCACAGACCCAGGCAAGCCGAAGGTAGAGTGCCCCAAAGCGCTGCCACGGCAACCGGCTGTGAGGGCACGATGAAATGCTACGAATAGGAATTTCTAATTATGTGGGATCGATGCAATTAGATTAAGCGGCTGGACATGAGATTCAATGATGCTCCACCCAATGTGCATCTACAGGCCCTCTCCAGCATGGTGCACCGTCAAGAGGAGAGCACTCTGTAAAAATTAAATGCTACTTTATTAGCCATTTGTGCAAGCACAGGTGCATAGCGATTTGCACATCTCATCTTGCTCTCCTATGACAGACACACGTATAGAGGTGAGAAGCGAAGCTTGGGGTCTGATCACAGGGTCAGCCATGTATCCAGTACCCCTGGAGCAGTTTTCAAGTTAAGGGCCCAACAATGATGCGACTACTCTGCCAAACACAGGATTTAAACCAACGACCTTCCTATCACAGACCTAAGTTGCCACACACCACCACCAGCACACACTCATACAAGCACATAACTAACAGAGCAAACAGTCGGTAAACATCACACAGAAGGTTTGAGGGCTTCAACAGAAATGGCTGACTAATGTTTTCAAAACTAAAAGCGGGGCAGAAAAAGGAGAAGAAAGATTTAAATTCAAACAGAAATCTCATAGAAGGGAGATCCCAAAACGTCTGAATTCCAAAAGGAGCCAGACCATCGCTGAGAGAGGAAGTCAAAATAGGGAATGGAGATTTCTGGGTCCCTGCCCTAAGCCTCTGGGTTCGTTTCAGCGTTATTTATTTTTAATATGCTGACCTCACCCTCACAGATCAGATTTGCTGTGTAAGTGCCATGGTGAGCCACATACAGGCTTACACTCTCAGCACTTTACAACACTTAGAGAAGCAGAGTGGAACGTTATTTACACAATTAGAGTTACTCAATCCAGAGAGGCATGTGTTGGGGGGGCAAGGGGGTTTCGTTAAGCCCCCCCAGGACACACCCCCACTACACATGGAAATGCATGCTCTTTGCTAAGGTAAAGTGGCCCAAACAGCGCGGCTCTGCACAAAACTGTGCCAACGCCAAGCAAAAGGCAGACTGACAGATACGTACATTTCATCCCAGGGGGGCGCAAACGCAAATGTATGTGCATGAAACGCAGAAAGGGGCTGACAGCCAGCATGGTGCAGACATGGGGGCGGGGGGAACCAGCCTTTTGTTCTTTCGGGTCTGTCACCACTCTCATCCCGCATGATCCATTTCCAAGAACCTGAACACCCGGTTTGCAGAGCAGGGGGTCCGCCATCAGCCAAGCCGGGTGCTGCAAACCACCCGAGACCAGGAGCTGGTTGGGTCTATGAAACCCTGCGCCGAGGCTCCCTGGATTTTCTCCGGAGAAGTGCAAAGCCAGCATCGTGGAAAGGCAGTCCGTAACAAAGAGCCCCGGCCGGGCTCCACCTCGCCGGCTGCCTGCCGATGTGCCTTCAAACATGGCGAGGGAGGAACGGGGGCCGGCTGTGCGAGGAGAGGGACCCGCGGAGGTACGGCGGCGGGGCTCCGGTCCCGGCGCTCGGACGCCTATTGTTTAACTGCAGCTTGTGTCTGGGACAAGCCCCTGAAGGGCTTCGTGCGTTTTGAGCGAGCTTAGCCCTGGTCCGACATTCCGGGTTGGAAACCTTGGGGGCCCGCCGGTCCCGCTCCGCCCCGGTTCGACTATACCCGACCCGGTTCGCACCGCTCCGGTCTTCCGCGTCGTGACCCACCCCCTCCTCACCTGAGAAGACTGGAGAGTGCGTGAGACGAGGAGCCGATACCGCTGCCGCCCGCTCCTCCGACTCCAGAAGAGCCGCCGCCGACTCCGGCAGACTGCCGCTTCGCGGACAGGAGCTTCTCCACGGCGGCGCGGTTCCCGGTGCGGGCCGCCTCTAGGAGCTCCTGCTCCTTCCCCATCTCGGACGAAGAGAGGGGCAGACGGGGGGGCCGAGAGCGCAGAGCAGCGACGACGCAAGCAGCCTAGTTAGCAGCGACAGGTAGGGCGGCTGACTCGCCACTCCCGGCGCGTCACACTCCCATTCCGCCGCTCCCCTCCGCGGCTCCGCCGAAACTTTCTTTCAGCACCACCGGGGGAAACTTCCTCCGCGCGCGACACGTCACGCGCCGCCTCACTTCCGCGAGACGGCCTGCCCGCGTGACGTCCTCCACGGGCGGTGTTACGTCACTCCAGCAAGCTGTGCTCGGCAGTCGTGTATAAAACTGCAATAAAGCAATAATCAAACTCGAAAAAGGGGCAAAATGAACAAAAATGCATGTATCTACTTTGTGTATAAAATAAATTTAATACGAAATATATCTGTCTAAATATGTCTCCATGGCGATATGTACCTAGGGTGTCCTGTGTCTTTATCATTTTGGGGGAGCATAGGCTGAAAAGTTTGGGAGCCCATGTTCTAGGCTATGGCCTAAGGCACTGGCAAACATCAGGGGTCCAGGCCCGACTTGGGAAAAAGAAAATAGTTAAACTTATTAAATCTGCTGATGGAACCCCTACAATACATACTTTTTAATGCTTTTTTTTGGGGGGGGGGCAGAGAATAATCCACCCCTGAATTTGGGAAACATGTAAAAAGAGAGACATTACAGTCCATTGAAAATCAGGACTAAACTAAATAGACATACAAATAATCAAAATTAAGTGTTAAAACGTAAAATGGTCTTGATTATTCTGAAACTACTTTACTGGCTCTAAGGTTTAGTTAATTTCTGGGGATTCTTATAATCTTTCTAAAGCTACAGGTAATCAAAAGAAAACAAATCTGTTTAAATGGAATCATGACACTTTAAAACAGGTTTAAATGGTAGAAAGGTCATTATTCTATCTGCAGATGGATGAGAACCTGGGTGAATAAAGGAAGTGTAAAATCATATGAGAAAGTCATCATCTAACAGGGCATCTTTAGCTCAGAGACAGCGATTAAAGCCACCTGTGTACAGACAGCCAGATGAATAGGCAGCCCTTGTCTTTGGCTTTGCTGTCATCATATGGTGTATCTTGTTTAATAGCCCACAAATGGGATCGACCGCTGGTTATTCAGGAATCTGTATGCGAGACGGATCCATAACCGCTGACCGAACCGACGGGGCTCATGTTTCCGTCTTGGATTACAAATAAACAGCTTCCTGAAACTGAATGGGCATTTCACAGAAGTAAAACTGCTGCAATTATACATGTAAATAAGACCAAAAAAGGGCAGTGTGACATCAGTAGTAATAATTAAGATATGCAGAACCCCCCAGCCCCACCCCAGCACCCACTGACATCACATCCAGCACCCAGCCTCCAAGGCTCTAAGTACCCTGCACTGCTTCCTATATTTCATCAGCTTAATTCACTCTTATTCGCCTAACAAAGTCATGCCATTAAGCTAAGGAGCGTCAGTGCTGACAGCTATTGTAGACTACAGACATACCTTATGTGTTTTGCAAAGAGAAAAAGAATGCATTTATAACATTTACATTTACAGTATTTGGCAGACGCCCTTAGCCAGAGCGACTTACATAAGTGCTTTGAGACTCTGTGATGAATTTCTCCGATGCTAGACCCAGGCTATGAATACCTGGTACCTGGTAACCTTAGTATTAAAAATGACAATCAGGCGTGCTATATAGGTCTACGTAACATTTAGCCAAACAATTTAGTATTTTGAAAGGGGACATTATGAGTGTAGGAACCGGGTGGGGGGATGTGTCCCCGCAACATTGAACTCTCCTCTATGCCCTTGTGCGGGGGGGGGGGGGGTCCATTGTCTTCCATTCTGTGCCACTGAGACTTTGACAGAGGAAGCTGAGATGCAGTGTGTAGTGTTGGGGGACTGAAGGATACAAGATGCACATGAAGAGTATGCGAGGACTCAATGGAGGCCGCTGCGATAATGATGCTCCACATCGATCGCCATCAATAGCCCAGTTTCCAGTGGGCACTCACCACTAGGGGGCGTACTGTGTTTCCCAAGCCCAGAGGTCCTCAATGCCAGCCAAAGTGTTTTTTTGTCATTTCACTTTGTTTGAAATGATACATTTTAGTAAAGTTGATCCTTATAGCTTAACAATTTGTACAGAGAATAAGAGCAAAAAAAAAAAATCCAATAATGGTCCATAAAACTATAGTGCTTTGGATCCTTAAAAACTTGCGGACGAAGTCATGCTCCGATCTCCGCCCAGTGTCGACACGGGAGTTAACAGGCTAGATATTGCTAATCTGAACTACAGTCCCCAGTTGGCTTTTGCTGTTCCAGTCCGTCGCACATTCATCAGTCTCTCGATACGTGATTGTTACTCTGTTCGTTTTCAAGGCATTGAACACTGGCAGAAAGGGAGTGAGAACAAAGGTGGGTGTGAATGAACTGGGACCTAGTTCACTAAACGGGATTTTTTTTTGTTAGCCAGGTAACTTGTTGGATTTAAGGTAGTCTGGGCTAAATGTAAGTGAATGAAGATAAAGTCCATTGAAAATGGGGCACCTTAAATCCGACAAGTAAACTGGCTAAGAAAGAAATGCTGCTTCGTGACACAGGCCCCAGATTTTTGATTATGAAGAGAGCTTAGATCATGGTAAAACCTGTCACTGAAGGGCTTACAGGAATCAGGTGGATGGAAGCAGATTGGCAGTCCTGCAAAGAAGCAGTCATTTCACTTACCGCTAATCAGCCAGGCCTATTGATATATTGACAGCAATGTCTGTCTTTTGACATTTGGCTGGTTTGTTTATTTTAGCTGTACAAACTGAAACATCTCTATGCAATACAATGGTGTTTGGGTACATTTTTATTTAAAAACAGGCTGTTCTACACTCAACAGGGGACCTTAGAAAAAGCAAAGATGACCTGTACTTACGTTACACGTCCTCTGTGTGGACACTGACCAATGAGTATGGAAGTAAGATGCCCAGACCATCACCACAAACCCTCCACAAAGCTGACTGTGCTTCCACTAAATGATATCAGTCAGTACACATGGTTCATTTGCTTATTGGTCTAATTTACTACCCATTAAAATACATCTTGACGTTTAGTGTTTTCCATTTCAGTAGCTGGCTAAAGATGCCGTCAGCTGGTATCGCAGCCCAGGTCCAGGGGATGCAGGCTTGCAGATGTGCCAATCGGACATGAACTGAACCACGCAGCACTCCAGCTCAGCTGGCCCCACTAAGGAAAACCCAACACGAACCACGATGTCTTGATCCCGTAAAGTAAAAGTGCAAATGATTCTTAATTTTTTATTAATAAAAAAAAATTCATTCATGATACATTGTGGCAGCCTTCTTCATATGTAGGTTTGTTTTAATCGCTGCCTTCACCATCTTTCTTACTGTTGGTCGATATTAAGCAATATCAGGTTTGTAAATGTTTATCTTAAAAGTACAGAACAGGATGTAATGTTGGTGAAAACCAATTCCAACAAAATATGACACTGGATAAAAGCATAGGCTAAATTAAAGTGACAGAGCAGGGTCAGCCAGTCCCTGGAGCAAATAGGGTTAAGGGCCTTGCTCAGGAGCCCACCGATGAATCACTATCAGTCTTGGGATTTGAACCTGTCACCTTCTCATTATGAGCGTGGAGTCTTAACCTGCAGAGTCACACCACCTCAAAATAACCCGCTACATTTGAAAGCCTGCTTTAAAATAAACAGACAGTAAACAAATAAAAGAGCTAACAGTAAAATATTTATAAATATCCAAAGATGGCTGTGAACCAGCTTAAATAAATGCTCGCATACCACTCGTGTTAGCAGCGCTGAACGGGCTGTCATGGTGGCGTGCTGTAGTGCCACATTCTCTGTGCTCTAAATGCTTTGACCCGCAAGTACCTCTGCAAAATGCAGCTGCCAAATTAATGAACCTAAATACAAATTATCCCCCTTTCAATTCCCTTAATGAAAGCAGCCAAGACGACACTCACTGAGCTTAGAAATAACTTTCCTTGCCTTTTATGACTTAGTCTGCCAAAAGACAAATGATAACACCAACCCTTTAAGTGTTTATCACGTGTGGTGCTGACCACAAGCCATTTGGTTAATAGAAGTACATGCAGTTCAACTTCTTTGTAGTGTAGCTCGATGGACTAAGCCTCTATGCATGTGATCGGAAGGTTGCCGGTCTGAACCTGACCTTGGCAGAATAATCATATCTGTGGGCTCCTGATTAAGGGCCTTAAGCCCCGGTTCCTTTGGCTCTGCAATGTAACTGCCCCTATGCTGGGACACTCAAGCTTGCTCTCGCCTCTATAGAGAGGAAGACGGGGCACAATGAGAATTTCCCCATAGGGATTAATAAAGTATCACTATTCTAATCTACCTTTCAGCACATGAACGCTGTCAAGTGAAGGATCATGGAAGACGGAGCGAGGTGTGTGACAGACCTTCGGTGCCAAGAGCAACAGGAGAAGCTACGACCTTATATAGAAACTTATTAATGTGGTTCTGAAACAGCTCACAGACCCGCTTTATGGGACCCAGTTCACTGACATCAATAACATGAAGATTCACTCCAAGTGGCACTGGGTGCTCTGGAACGGGATCGACCTCATGCCTGTCTGGGCTTGGGGGTCCATTTTAGAGACATCCATGGACGAGGAGGACCCTCAGAGAGCTGAACGGGGAGCTGTGACTGAGACCCACGGGCAGACACAGCCTAATACTACCAGGGGGTCCACATGGTCAAGGGTTCGAAAGAGACCAGAGTCCTGATCTCAGGCATTATGCCGCTGCTCACAGCCAGTAAAACAACAACGCTGGGATTCTCAGGGTTGGAGCAGATATTTCACTTCATATCCAACGTGCCCCGTAAACATAACGTTTTAACCACCTGCAGTTTGACACTGAAATAATTGGCCAGTAGTGCTTCAAATGTTTCAGCAAATTTTTGCAATTTCTTTCCTTCTCCTGCCCACTTCCACCAAAACGGCCGCATTCAAACTCAACTTCCCGCTTAGAACTGTTTTTTGTTCATTTGTCGGCAGACGTTTGTGCGTAATGGTTAATGACAAACCCTAATCACAATACTGATACAATACTTCAATACTCAACAAAAAATTGTCAAGTTTGCTCTAGAGCCATGGTTCTCAACAGATTTAGATTCAGGAAGTACGAAGTCACAATTCAAATGGTTCTGGTAAAATTTTTCAAATGGGGTTGGGGTGCTGGCAGTAAAATAATTTGACCATACACTCTGTGACCCACCAGTTGAGAAGCATGTCTCTGGTGTATGCAAAACACTCATCAACTATCATATATGGCAGCCTTAGTGATTAAGCTGAAATGATCAACAAAATTACAAATGGCAAAACACTGTGGGAAAAAAACAGTATTTGTGTTTCATACGTCAACATGGGAACCAAAAAGCCAGAGGATTTCAGCTCTGTGACATTGCTGTAAGTAAGTGAGGTCTCCTTGCTCTGAGGGTACAGGCGGATTCCAGAAAGGCTTGTTTGGGGGGGCGTGGGCGGATGAGACAAAATATGAGTGTCACGTGTGGGGGTGACAAATTCGGAAGGCTTCAGAGGAAAGTCTGCTCCAGACCGAGGTGAAACTACACAAGAGAGAAACTCCACATGACACTCAGCCCTATGTGGCGAGACGGGGCTTGTTCACTTCCTGGTTGGCGCACTGCCTAGCCGGCCCTTGCCCGAGGGGAGCTATCCCCCTCCCTGGAACACGTTTCACAGGAAACACAGGAAACGGTGAAAGCAGAGTGGACCGGGGGCGGCATGTGCCCTGGAGGCTAAGATCTGCTAAATACTGCTTGGGTGTGTCACCATGGTGACTCTGTCAGACCAGAAAAGGCAAGAGAGCACTCGAGATGTACTGGGAGAGTGTTCTGGGAGCTGGGGGGGACACTCCCCCTCCTGTAGTGTTTAACAAGACATGAAAACAAGGTCTGCCTTACGTCACAGAAAACAAAAAGCATGTTTTGGGGGTGTCAGCTGAAGTGATGAAATTTCTCAGTTTCTAAAATATCCTTTAGGTTTTCTCCATCCAGGAAGACTCCGTCGTGTAAAAGACCTCATTCCAGAATGTACCGTCACATTAATAACTAAGAACCCACAAGGGTCCCCATCACATCTTAATAGTAATCACATAAGAGCCACTGCAGAATGACAAAGTCTGCCGCAGTGACCCCCTTTAGGTACCAGGGGGGCCGTTTCGTCTTACAGCAGCTAAGCCTCTCTCTCCACTTCACTTTACATTTGGCAATTTTTGCAAGGTAAACAAACTGACAGGCTTAGAACCATTTGCCTATTTAATTTAATGTACCATAACCTCCATTTACTACAGTGTGCTCTACCAGTCAGAGGCCATGTGACACCTTAGGCAAGCTTTACCGCCAGCGCCCCCTATCTGGGACAAAGTGAAAACTGGCTAGCAAAATCAGCACCTCCTCAGAAGACGGCGCCCTAGGCAGCCGCCTATGTCACCTAACGACTTGACTAGAATTGTCAGTGTAACACACAACAGCAGTGCATGGCTGCCCGCCACATGTCCTGTACTGGTGCCACATTTCCACTCCCAAACATCAGTACCATGATGAAGCAGCTCTAGTTGAAGATAGACACAAAAGACACAGAACTACAAACTCACTTGCATTGGTGCTGTCCGAGCCATTTCGACAGCCAGTGGGTAGCCCAAGCGTCAACAGGGACCACCCCCGAGCAGGACGCCTACTACCCAGTCACGGGGACGAACACGGGAGCTTCCATGGAAATCCAGAAATCCTCTCAGGTATGTAAACACTGTAAACATGACATCTCCGCCGACACACTACGGCATCTTTCTGGCTGTTACTTGCGTATTTGTTCTTCCCCGTTGCAGAGACGAAAACATGCCTGTTACGTCTGCAGCCCAGCCACGATCGATCCGAAAACGCACATCAACACTTGTGACATTCATCTACCACACCTTGCAGATGTGTATACAAACTATGCCGGCCACTGTAAACTAGGTTATCTACATTCTTGGTCTAGTAGGGCCCTTGAAACACGGCTGAGGAAGTGAGGGAAATAGAGGGTTCAAAACAAAAGGGAGGTCAGTGGCAGTGGACCAGTGTCCAATTTTGGAAAGTGTTTCGTACCATGTTTGCAGAGATAAATCATTGGCCACTTCCCCATGACTTCAGAAGACCACCACTAGCCACTCCCCCATGACCTCAGGACACCCTCTCTAGCCACTCCCCCGTGACCTCAAGACTCTCACTGACCACTCCCCTGTGACCTCAGAAGGCCGTCTTTAGCTAGTCCTGACTGGCCACTCGTCTCTCGTCTGACTATGGCCTTTTCATGTGTTTCATGTTCTTGATGGAATGAGGAGTGTAGTGTCAAGGGTGTTGTTTTCACGGTGATGAAAACACCAAACGTTAAAAACAAAAACGTCTCTTCGTGGCATGCAAACGTGAACAAGCCAGATGTGGGAAGGGGACTCAATGAAACCAAGGTGTGACAGTAAACCATTCACGCCCAGTGGAAACATCTTGCTGCAGAGCTGAGTGCCTCATGGTCCGGGCCCTCAGACCGCCGAAGCCGGCATGGATTCACCGTGCTCCTCTTCCTCTTGGAAACGCCAGGTAATTTTTCCTTCTGCCTCACGCTACCATGTCTGTGCAGTGCTGCTTTCAGACAAGCCTCCGCCGTGCACTGTTCCATCCCAGATGGTGAGGGACTGTGCCCTCTGCTGGTTGCAGGTGTGGAGCTTCAGAGGTTAAACAAGGGGTCGTACTTGCGAACTTCTTGAAGGAGGCGCTGTCGTTCAGAGACAGCCTGGGTGAGAGCAGCCTGAGCTGCTTGGAGCTGGATCTCAAGGGGGGGGCTCTGCACCTGACACAAAAGGACATAAGGACCATCAGGCATAGCAGAGCTGGCAACTCAGCTCATAGAGATATGATTCCACCTAGTGGCCAAGCAGGGAATTTCAACTGTGCGGCTGGAAATGTAACTGTATTACTTATAGCATGTGTTCCTATTTAACCACATAATGAATCCATCTCCGTCGAGAGGAGAGCGATGACACACATGGCTCTAATAGCACCTTTTCATATGTGCCATCAGCTCTCCGGCTGCCAAGCGCGCTCGACGCCCCACCTCATGGTTC
Source organism: Isichthys henryi (assembly GCA_026776945.1). Classification (NCBI taxonomy): domain Eukaryota; kingdom Metazoa; phylum Chordata; class Actinopteri; order Osteoglossiformes; family Mormyridae; genus Isichthys; species Isichthys henryi. The sequence continues at coordinate 384,525 of JAODJX010000040.1, read as the reverse complement.
TCCTGCTGTCGGACAGACGGAGAGCAGTCTGACAGCCGGCAGCACGCCTCGGTTTGGCCTGTAGCAACACCCTCCGCGGGGGATTTCTCCATGTCGCTCCCACCGGCTGTGAGAAAGAATGGAAACAAACAGAAACACGTCGGCGGCGTGGACAGCAAAAGTGTGAGACAGCCTGCAGGCATCTGCGCAAAGCTATAAATCAGACTGGGTCTCGGGCCTACCTCTCAAACAGAAGACCCCGTCGTCAAATCGTTCCAGGACCACCCCTTTCAGCATGAAGACCACAGGCATCGGCTGGGGGGATGTGGGGTATATCTGTGGCCCGTCGTCCTGGGGGAAGTTGGGGAAGGGGACAGGGGTCAGGGAGAGGAAGAGTCACCCTCAGAAGGTGTCCTGCCACAGACCAAAGGAAACTGGTCAGAATAAGCGGCAACACCTGCCTTGAGCGTGATGGTGGCATTATCTAGGTGCAGTCGCATGGGCTGGATGTCAGCGCTGAGCTCGTCCTCCAGGAACGGCCCGAGTGTGGACAGCGTGGAAGCCAGCAGCTCAGCCCAGCAGCCGGCCACACGCATCTCCAGAAAGCCGGCAGACTCAGCCAGGGGCGAGTGGCGGCCCGCGCTAGGGCCCAGCTCCATTCGCGCACGGACCACAGGGCCAGCACTGACGGCAGGGGAAGTTGGCACAGGGGCTGAGGGTTGGTGACGGGAAGGACCTGCTGGGCAAAGAATGAAATTTACAAAGTTAAAATAGCATTTATATAAGGACACTCAGATCACACCGCATCAGTGTCCCGATCTTACGTTATCGACACTCAGATCACACCGCATCAGTGTCCCGATCTTACGTTATCGACACTCGGATCACACCGCATCAGTGTCCCGATCTTACGTTATCGACACTCGGATCACACCGCATCAGTGTCCCGATCTTACGTT
>JAODJX010000040.1:371845-383487 GCA_026776945.1 Isichthys henryi | reverse complement strand
ATCGATACTCGGATCACACCGCATCAGTGTCCCGATCTTACATTACTGATACTCAAATTGCACTGCACTAGTGTTCAGATCTTACATTATTGATACTCGGATCGTACTGCACCAGAGTCCAGATTATACGTTACCGGTTCACCTACTGTACTGTAACAGCTTCCAGATGGTATGCTACTGGTGCAAGAATTACACTGTGATACTGTATTAATACTGTATTACTGTGCAGTGAAAGAGAGAGGCATTTCGTAACCCTGTCCATCACGGCCCGTTAGCGGCACTCTGTGATGATGGTGATGATCTGAGTCTTACCCAGCAAATCGGAGAGCTTCTGGTTGCCCAGCTGCTGGGTTGTGAGGGTCTGTGCCTGCAGCGCCACCACCAGGTCATCACCCTTCATGTCCATGGTGCAGCCAAAGGAAGACAGCTGCAGCAGCAGCACTGCGGCCTGCACAGGAGATCGTCCCCACCCCGAGTCACCATGTGACCCTCTCCAACCCAGACCGGGCTGTCAGAGAGACACACCTGTACCACTGTCACCACACACACGTCTGTTTCCGCTCCTCATCTGCACCTTAAAAATCACCTCTGTAAACAACACTTTATAAGTAATAAGTACTTTTTTACTTTTTATAGTGAAGATATTTACTGGTGCTGGTGGCTGCTACTTTTCTAGAACACCGCCTGGTTCTTTCTTGGGGCGTCAATTCACCGCTCAATGTGAAGAATGGATGGTACAGCCAATGTAGCACTGTACTGTATTCCTGTGCTGGTCTGACAGCTACAGAACATGTGTGTGTCTCTGATGTGGAGAGCAGGAGCTGACCGTGTTTTCAGCAATGTCTTCGGTGCTCTGTGACAGCGAGCTGCTCAGCTCAGCGGAGGATCCCCCCTCATTCCCAGACGTGGCATTCCTGCGGTAGGCTGGGTCAGTGGGAGCACCGGAGATACTTTCTGGGCGCATGGACTCCAAGCCGGACTCTAAAAGAGGGAAACGGATGGATCGGTATCACTCCTGTGCACGTCTCTCTGGGATTCAGCTCACCTGATGGAAGACATTCAGTCCACAATGCAAACTGAGAGACATCCAGACATCTGGAAATCCAGATAAGCAGGCATTCAGGCGACTGGCTAACCAGACATTTTGATAGTCAACTAATCAGTCTTCTGGACATGATGCTAATCAGACATCCGGCTATAACCAGACATTTTGGCAAGCAGCCAAACAGACATCCGGCTAAAAGGGCATTTGGAAATTGTGTCAACCGGACAACTGGCCAACCAGATGTCTAGACATTTTCTCAAGCAGACTAATAAACAACCAACTAACCATATGTACTGACAACTGACTAATGAGATGCCCAGACATGCAGAAATCCAGCTACCCAAGCATCTAGACAACAGAAACTCAGCCAATTGGTTTAACCTGACGTACGAACACCTGACTACCCAGAAACAAGACCATCAGCCAGACAAGAGTGTCTGCAAGAGCAGCTTCCTTCCCATGTTCACCCTAACTGCTTCACACACCATACCTGAGGTACTGCATTACAGACTGCATCTCTCATTACTGTGACCACCAGATGTTGGCTGTGTAATCTTACACTACATTGGGATCAGTGGCTTCAGTTAGCTCAGCAATACTAGGACCAGTTTACCTTTGTCTCCCAGTGCTGACACCACTTTCAGGGAAGCCTAACACACACACTTATGCCGTAGGGTTTCTGCTCGTACCGGAATCCATGTGGACGGTGAGGTTCTCGCTGGTGTCACTGTCCAGAGAGAACCGATCTTCGGGCAAGCTGCCATCCAGGATGGCGCTGTCCAAGGAATGCTGGGAGGGGGACTGCCGTATGGGTGTGAGACGAAGAGCCCCGGGGATGGAGAAGGAGGTCTCCTCGCTACGTTGGTTCTGGTCCCTGCACAACCCAGAAGGAATGGTTAAATTTTGGATATACTATTCAGAAAGCAAACAGGTTTGCAGGCTAGATGTTACATTATGTTGTTACCATAGGTGGAAAGTCCAGGTCCAGAAAGTACAAATCCAAACCAAGGTTTTTTTCAACCAACCAGTTGAGTATAAAGAGTCACAGCTACAGAGTACTCAACTGGTTGGTTGAAACAAAATCTTGGTTCGGATTTTCACTTTCTGGACCTGAACTATCCACCTCTTGTTGTCAAATATTCTTAGTTCATAGCAGTAAGTAAACACAAAACAAATTCTGTTCCTCATAAGATTGCCACATAGATCGAGATTGAGCCATAGGCGTGCCTAATCTGTCCAGCTTATCCTGTTGCTCAAGCCTGGTCTGTTTTGGGTTAAGCCCAAATGATCTAACTCCCTTTTCTGCTCAGGTTTTAACAGACTTGCATGCTAACATCTTCTGGGTCTTTCTAGGTCAGTGCCTTTCTCAGCAGTACTTCCCGCACTGGGAGTCTGGGGATTTGGAGATGCTGTGTCAGCAAGCCGAAGGAGCCAAGCCCCTGATCTGCATCTAAAAAGTTCTCCATCAAAAGGTCTGTGTGATTGCTGGGCACCCGACCCCCCTTCGCCTTGACGGTTCCCAAATGGTGACCAGCTCTGGGCTGAGGACAGACTCACTTCTGCGGGGTGAAGAGCATCTTGCTGACGGCCGAGCTTCGGCTCAGTAGGCTGAAGGCATCCTTGGTGATGGAGAAAGCCCCCTTGGTAAGGTCCAGCGAGGCACTCAGTGCATCCCTAGTGGCATCCTTGGTGGCACTCAGTGCGCTGGAGAGCTCCCCTTCCAGGCTGAAGGAAGAACCTTTCCGGGAGAGCGACGGCTGGTGTCCAGGCGAGAACGAAGGAGAGGATAGGTCCTGCACCACCTGGCACTCCTCCTTCTCCTCCCCTACCTCCTCCAGAGCCTCACACGCCTCCTCTACTGGGCCATCCACATCCCTTCCAGGAGCCGCTGGGCCATTGCCAATACCACTGTCCTCCAGAATCTCCATATGCGGTGTCTGGGATGGAGAGGGCTCCGAGTCCGTGAGGCTGGGACTCTCGGTCTCCTCGGGGGATGGTGGCTCCGCCTGAGACTCCCTGATGACCGGGGGGAGCAGCAGTCCCACCTCAATGACTTCCATCAGGACCGCGACACACACTGTCAGAGACTCCGCCTTCTTACCGCCTACCCGCAAGGCATCCCGAGACAGCTCTGCCCCCAGCCTGCCCAGGGTGTCCTTCATGCGCAACAGCGCATTGTACTGGTAGTGGTTGAGCCACAGCTTGATGGGAGATGTGGCCTGGGCCAGGATGTGGACCGAGGCCATAGGCAACTCTACCCTGGCCTCATCCACCTGGAGCAGATCGCAGTCTGTCTGGCATTTTGGGGGGTGCCCCAGCACCTCTGAGGTGTGGTTGTAGCTGTCTGACGGTCTGAGATTGTAGTTGGTGAAGGGCAGATATCGAGGTGGGTCGTTCTCAAAGGCAGAGGGATGGCACATCCAGATGGACATGGAGAAGGGTTCCAGGAAGGGCAGCGGCTTCCCCTTGAGGCCCCGGCGGGACCCCTCGAAACTCAGAGCCAGCTGGGACAAGCTGACAGCCCAGATGTCCCGGGATCGCGCCGGCTTGGGCTCCACCAGGAGTGGCCCCGTCTCTGCGGAGTGGCGGAGGAAAGTGGGGGGCAGGGGGTGGAAGGTACTCCGGTCCCGCGGAAAGGGACAGGGCGGCGGGGGCTGAAAGAACGGGCAGGAGGAGAAAGAGCGGTAGGTGGCGTGCAGGTCGGCTCGGGACCCGTGGATGGAGTGACGTGTGTTGCTCAGCACCAAGCGGGGGAAGTTTATGCTCAGGGATTGGGGGCGGTCGGGGTGGTCCAGGATGGAGGTCTCCAGGGGAATGATCACCTGCAGCCACAGGCACAGACAAGGGGAGAGAGGGAGGGGCATTTCATACTTCACTGCATTTCACTGCATACTGCATGACAGTTGTGTACAACGACGTGAAGGGGCACTGTATTCTTTTCTATTCTGAGCTGCAATCATCGGAGTAGTCATCATCCACAATGACTGCAGTGTACAATAATCTTTATCAGGGACAGTAATGTGCAAAAGTATTAGGCAGTCAAACAAAACGATGCTTAAATGACCTTCAAGTTGGTGCAAAACTGTGATGTTATGCCTGTCAAAGTGAAAGTGTGTCAGCTTGGCCATTTCAAAACCTGTCCTAAAGTCACCCCAGTGTTTGCAGCAACCATCCAACATACCCATGTACTTTTTGACTGTACCACCAGCATAACTTGCACAGCTAAACTATATCTCAATATCTTTTTTTTAACCAATTAAATTAAGCGGGTAAGCTGGTGGTGAAATGTAATAAATACACGGAAAGGCTGAGGTGCCCCTGAGGAGAGTTTTGGGAGCTGAAGCTGTGTTCATCCAGCCATCCAACTAGATATCAGTAACTTTTTGGAGAACAGAAGAAGTTCTTTCTAGTTGTGTTGCGTTATTCTTAAATTGCACGTGTTCTAATGCTAAATGGTTGTTCTAAGGAAAAATTCACTTACTACCCAGATAATTAGCTTTAAACATCTGTTTTGACTGGCTAAGTTTTTTGCTCAGTACTGCATGTTAACGTTCACTGCGCATCTCGCCACGGTGACCAAACCCAGCACATCCGGCAAACATTGCCAACGTTTTCAATGTTGGGAGCCCACCTTGAGCTGGGCAGCGTCCATCCTGGCATCCACATGCTCCTCCCCCTTGCCGCTGTCCTGTAGGTGGTAAAAGGCCTTTACCTGCTCCAGCGTGGACAGCAGGCCCTGGGAGAAAAGGTTCATCCACAGCACACTGGCCGGGTCCAAACAGAGCTGCACGCCGTTCAGCTGAGCGAACAGGCTAGAGCAGGGTACTGAGCCGGCAGAGAGAGAAGGAGAGACAGTGAGAGAGAGAGGGAGACAGAGACAAAAAGAGAAAGAGCGAGAGAGAAAGAGAGAGAGAGGGACGGAGAGAGAGATAGAGAGAGAGGGACACAGAGAAAGAGAGAGACAAGGTCGTGCTGGGTCACCGTTTGGGTTTTTATGTCCTACGATAAGTGGTACTTTCTAAACATTTATCTTAAGTCCTGCTGAGAGCACTGAAAATCATACAAGTGACCTTACAGAGTCTAAGATATAAATTAGCATGAGAATGGTGAACACAGCAAATCCTGAGGAAGCCGGACTGCCTGTAAATACGCCACAAATGCCAGTCACCTCATATTGACCCACCCCTGGGTCTCTTCTAGAGGCAGATAATTAATTTTACTCTGATTATCAACTGGACTGATACCACATTTTTATCTCACAGATGAGAGTATATTTGATTAGTTGCACCCCCACGGGCAAAGAGGAACAACACAGAAAAGCAGCGGCCATCTTTAACTCACCAGGCAGCCCGGGGCTCTCGGGAAAGTAGTATTCAGTGAACTGTCCGTAAAAGGCAGGTACACTGTCATCCAGATGCAGGACCTTCCGGTTGCAGGACAAGAACGACTGAGTCTTCTTACTGTGGCGCCCTCCAGTGGACACCTGTATAGCAACGGATGGGGATTTGATGTGAAAAAGGCAAAAACGCAAACATGTATAAAGATACAAGTGATGGTCAATTACAGAGATGGTAGGTGGGGATCCTGCTCTGAACAGGGAGCCCATGCTTCACTGATTGAGAAGGACCCAGATCAACCCCCTCGCACCCTGGCAGGACTGGGGCCATCAGGGGCACGGCACTCAGCTCTCTCACCCTTGCCTCATACATTTAGAGATGGGTGACACCCCCAGCGAATGGCGTCAAAGTGCAAGGTCTGGGCTTTCTAACGAAAATGCTGATCATCTCATAGCCACAGAGGTCACACGGGATGTACACAGAGTGCAAAGTGCTCGTCATGCCACCCCAGTGACGGCCGGCTGGACATGTGTAGGGCTGCGACCTCAGATCTCCCGCACCTGGTGGACGTCCAGGTCATCAACACGCACAACCACGCAGCTGGAGCGCAGCCTCTTCCAAGGGCTCGATCCGTGGCGGGCACCATGTCCTCGCTCGGGGGGGCTGGATTTGGGACTGGGTTCACCCTCTGCATCAGATAGAAAGAGGAACCGTCAGCCCTCGGACCTCACAGCTCCGCGGCCTCACCTCTCGGCAGGGCAGAACCACAGAAATGCTATCAAGAAGAAACCGCATGACTGGACTTGCAAGACAAAACGGCCAAATTTTGAGGAAGCTTTAAAACTGGCAGGTTGGTTTAGATCTTCATGACCTGGGTCTCCTACCCTGGGTTCTCCTAATGGGGAGAGACTCCGAGTGCGCCCCAGGGAAGCCCGAGGTCTCCAGCCTCCTCTGGAACTCCTGCAGCAGTCCGTCGGCCCATTGGGATTGGGTCTCCATGGCGCCGCAGTGACGCTCCCAGTGACGGCTGCCATCCACTACGTGGAGAGAGGGACAGACATCAGGAGAGGAAGACATCATGGGCAAGTTGGAAAACGAGAAGTAAAAATTCACCAGTCAGCAGTGGTTAAAACACACAGCTGGTCCAAGCTGCAGGAAGCACCTGTGGTCATTTGAATGGCCACTTGTGTCCCTAGCAAAAGGACATGTCCGACACCTTTAGGTAAACGGCAGGCCGTCACGGTAACAGGAAACGCCAGCTCAGTCCTGACCACTCCACGTCCTAAATATGTTTTCGCAGCCATCGGCCCGCTCTGCTGCAGAGGCTACTGCTAGTGCAGTAGGCAGAAAGTGCCCAAGACAGGCAGACTAAGGCCTTTGGTGCTCACCGGGCCGGTGGAAGGGGTAGTAATCAAAGCCCAGCTTGCGGAATGTCAGCTGCATGGATCCTTGTGGTCCTGGCGGCTCTGACTCATCTGTACAAATGGAGAAAAAAGTCAGGCTCCCCTCACACCCGACTCTCGCCTGATACGAACATCACATTACCGTAAGTGACAAGGGTCTAATTACAGCAGGCAGTATCATTACCGCTAGGTATGTAGGGAACAATGATACTAGTAAGTCAGGGCACCCGGAAGTGGAGGGAGCCTAACCCTAACCCTAACCCGAGCTCTGCGTGGAGCTGTCGTTGCAGATGTGCAGGTCCAGGCGGGAAATGTAGGTGTGGTAGGAAGACTCCTTCACGTCATGGAGCTCAAAATACTGGCTTAGGTTGCTGGGGGCACCGCTGGGAGGGGGCGCGGGCTCAGCCCAGGACGAGTGGGCAACCGGTGATGGGGGTGCGGTCTGAGAAAGACAAGACCCCAGCAATCAATCAGTACATCGCTTTCGGTCAAACTCCTTCCTTCTGAAGTGTATACAGAGACAACAGGAAGCTTCCACACACCAACCTCTCCTTCTACGTCACTTAAATTGATTATTTTCAATGATCTCATGGGAGTTTTACTTACGCAAAAATGTTCTGGGGGCAGGAGAAATGATTCAGAGTAGCAACCAAATTGTCAAGGAAGTGACTCCAAGCAGCTAGAGGATGCGGGACCAACCAATCATCTGTCTTGATCCCACCTCCTCCATAGAATGATTGGTTGATAGAGATAACCAATCATTTTTGTTGTGCCCTCAGAACATTTTTATGTAACTAAAACCCCATGAGCTTTGAATGAGGCTGGTATCGGTACATTCCCCACTCCCTTTTTCACGTCAAGTGACCCTCAACAAACCAAACAGAAGGGGACGATAATTTTAAGCAAGATTAAGCAAGCAGACAACATTATCAGAATGATTTCTTCGACCCTCCAGAGACCACAACCTAGAGAATCAGAGAAGCAGGAGCACGTGCAGAGTGGCATGCGAGGCCGAAGTTAGAATTCGGCTGCAACAGACCCTGTTCCTCTATGCCTGTAGGTCCCCAGGTTCATATGACGTGTTACGTGGTGCTGAGGCCTGAATGAAAGATGCACAGAGGGACACAACTTCAGCCCTGTCCATGGGATCTGACTGAGCCCCCCTGGCAAGCCCACCACCACAGCATCTCTCCACTATCAATTCCCAGCTAAAGTCCTCACTGGCATCTGAGTCTTGAACTTATACAGATTCGCAGGTAGGTGCAGAGCGACAAATGAATTCTTCCTGCTACATGGAGACCCTTGGAGGGGGTTTCCCCTATCGGACTAGTTTTGCAGATAGACCAGGGTCATTACAATCGCTCCCATGTTCACCTGCAGCGACTCCCCAGCCATGCTCTTCCTCTGCTGGGCTGACTTGTCCATGGCCTCACTCAGGGACTTGGCATAATGGATCACAGCTTTGAGCTGAGAGTCTGTCAGCACCCACAGTAGGTCGTCCAGGATGAAGTGCAGCTTGGAAGCCAACACGTTGCAGTCCTTAACCTTGGGGGGGAGGGGTTGGCAGAGAAAGTGGTGGTTATATTCTGCTAGTCTACAGCATCCCCTGGCGACTCCAACTTGCTATTTCCTGCCTCAGAGACCAAATTATAAAAGGACTCAACTGCTTACCTGTGACTCTCTTTCCACTACTGACCAGGTACTGGCAACTCATCCTCCACTATCGACCAGGTACTTGTGACTCTCCTTCGGCTACTGATGAGGTACTTGTTTCTCCTCTATCCACTACCGACCAAGTACACGTGACTCTTCTTCCACTACCAACCAATTATTTGCGACTCTCCTCCCACTACTCAAGTGAAGTAGGTCTTTAATGTCACTTTTCACCATACAAAGATGAGTACAGTACAGAGTTAAAAACAAAACGGTGTTTCTCTCAGTCGGCCCTGTCCTGCCAGGTGCTCATGACACTCCTTCCACTACTGACTCTGCCCTTCACTATCCCATCATGCACTGTGCCCAGATCTCCAGAAGCCCAAATTTAGACAGACATCTGTTCAAGGATTCAACTTTCTCACAAGTGCTGTAGCGCGAGTCGGTAGGTCTGGGCTTCACAGGGCTGCTCACAGCTTTCGCCTAAGAAACCCAGATTCTCATCCATCTGGTCTTTGAAAATGGTGCGGGGGGCAGCCGTACCCTCCGCTTAAGTGCGATGCGGATGCGGCCCTGATTAGTGATGAGCCGCAGCGGCGTGCTGCCCAGGTCCTGCTCCTGGCTCTCCATGGCATCCGCTTCGATACGCAGGCTCTGCCAATTAATCTCCTTGAAGGTCAGCACCTGCCACACACACACACACGGGCCAGTGAGATGGATACTTGTGGAGATGTCCCTCACCTGTCCCAATCCTAAAGTTTGCACTGTGGGCATTAATGGGGGCCGTTTAAGCTAAATACTCGTATTTAGTAGGTAAAGATGCAGAGAGTGAGGTGAGGTGGTCGGCATGCCCCACCCTGCCGCAAGGACCATCTGCTACTTAGCACAGCCCTAGAGAAAACCCAAGTTCCAGAAGAAAGGGGGCGCCCTCACTCCGCGACAGGAGCCCAATTCCCATTTACAACAGCCCAATCTCTATGAGGTCTCAACACTGTAGTCTACCAGGAGACACTCCTAAATAGCTCGGTGGCCCAAACTCCAGGCCAACAGTCGGTACCTCTCCCCTCCTGGGGTCGGTAATGCGGGTGTAGCGGAGGTCGCTACGCTGCCACTTGGGGTTGAGGCTGGTGCCCTGCAGCTGCCAGAGCTCGAAGGAGGCGTGGAAGGCGCGAGCCTGCACCTTGATGGTGATGGAGTTGATCACCACGGACATGCCCTCTACCACCTTCTCGGCAAAGCCGTACTCGCTGCAAACACAGGCAGGGTCATCATGAGCCCCGCGATGCCTGTAACTCCACCAAGTCCCCGCCCCACATTCATCTAGCATGTGAAGTCCGTTAAACACACACAGTTGCCCTGACCTTTGCCCTGCAGTGATGGCGATGGGGGAGGGGCCATTGGGAGGGCGTGGCTCCTCGCAGGTCCTCATCTCCACCTCCACCTTGTCCAGAAACTGCAGGAAGGAGCGGAGCTTAGCAGAGACCGACATGGCGGGTCCGCCAAGGGCACGGAGAGAGTGACAAGCCTGTGAATAACACGCACAGATGGGAGATCTTACCAGGCATATGGGGTTGGTCTTCAGCTTCGTCCACTGGATCTGAGGGAGATAATAGAACAGGAAATCAGTAGCATACCACTTGCCAGTGTCGTGGTAGCACAAGAGGAATGTGGACACTACGTTTTGGAATGCAACCTTCCGAACACCATCACACAGCAGCCCGCTGCTGGCATTGCCTGGCAGGATGACCCTCCCCGGCCCAGCAGCCCCCGCCCCCCCCCTTACCCGGATGGCGGCCTTGTTGCAGTAGACGCGGGTTACGGCCAGCCAGGTGGGCAAGTCCAGCATGTTCTGCAGAACCTCCTCATCAAGCTCGAGGTTGGAGAGCTGGCCCTCCCCCTTCAGAGTGCTCAGGTTGATCTTATCGGGAGACAGGTTCTTCGTGAACCTGCACACGGGGATGGGGTGGGGGGTTGGGGTTAGCCAGAAAGGCTGGTTATAACTGACCTGGCCATGTAGCAGGAGCCAATGCACACACTTTCACCCACTTTGGAGTGAAATGACCACATTTTAATAAGTGATTAAAACCTTGGGGGGGGGGGTGTTACTGTGAGATCCTATACTCAGCAAGAAAGGCACATTTCTCCGAACTCTTCTTCTCCCAGGACACAGAGTGCCAGGCTTTTGCACAACAGCTACCCTCACTCTCGAACCCTCACAGCCTGACTCACAGCGGTGTGACTAAATTGGGTGACAGGGATGACCTCCAAGACTCAGCTCCAGGACACGGAGGCCTGCCAAGCACTCAGATCAGTTCTGGGCCATCTTCTCCCCTTGCTGAGTCCCAACACTTCACTGGTAAACAACTATTGGGACAGCATTTCAAATGGTTCCGTTCTGCCTTTGCTACGCTGGGGGATCGGGGGGGGCCTGCGATTCCCTCAGCGTACATCCTCCTCACAGGCGGAGGATAATGACACATCATGCGGTGTGGTGATGCCCAATAGGAACTCTAAGCCCAATACAAGACAGCGAGGCAGATTGCGGGGAACCAATCACAGCCCGGCACGCTTCCTTCCCGCCTTAAGGCCGCCTAAACCAAAGCCCAAAATGTGGTAAGTTACAGGGGCAGGGCTAAAGGTTACCAATCCCCAGGTGGGTATATGTGTCACCCCGCATGACACCCAAAATCTCCCAGGAAATAACATGGTTACAGCTGCAAGCTCTGTACACCACAAGCACAGTTTCGGCTGGATGGGGCTGCTAATTCTAATGAGTGGAAAGTACCCAGGAGACACCAAGAGCCTCCAAGCTGCGGGACAGAAAGCAGAGACTCCCAGGCCAGCCAGAAATGCCCTCACACAGGGCTTGGGAAACCCGGGCACCTGCAAAGCCCCCACCCGTGATCACACCCTCTTGGCAAACTCAACACCAGCAAGCGGTCAGACAGGAGCACAGGGTAACTGCCCAACGCAAACACAATGAAAGAGAACAGCCAGAGGTGACTGTCGGCTCACACCCCTCCCTCGAGGTGAAGGGAGACACTCCGGCAGGCACCCTGATTCTGCTGGGGAATGATCCACATAACACAGGATGGGGGGGGAGGGGGGGTGCAGGCGGGGGTGGCTGTGTCAGGAGCTGTGGGTGATGACGCCGCTGCCTGTGACGTTCGTGGCATCTGGTCAAGCAAGCCAATTTCATTGTGG
>JAODJX010000040.1:350017-371745 GCA_026776945.1 Isichthys henryi | reverse complement strand
AGGCACATGAACAAGGTCTGAATTATCCGATAAATCACTGACAGCAGCCTGGGTTGTACTTGGGGTGGGTGGGGGGTGAGAGAGACAGTGAGAGAAAGAGACAGAGAGAGAGAGAGAGTCTAGTACCCTCACACAATCCATCCCCAAGGCCGTCTCCACCCCGAGCGACTGATCGAAGCAGAAAAGCGGGAGAGACAGACCTCCCACCCCACCCAGTAAGAGAGCTGAGGAGCAAAGGGATTCCAACCTAAAAGGCAACCCAATGTAAAATACCCCCACCCTGTGTGTAATACGGTAAGTCTGGTATGAACACAGCTGTTCAGGGTCTGTTCATTCAACCATGCAAATTAGTACTTCCAGCACTGGGTCCTATTCTGCTCAAGGTAAAGTCAAACACATCTTGACCATGACTATTACTGTGACCGTAACATATATTCAGGATAGCACCCCCCCACCACACACACAAACAGCACCTTCGATGAAGCACACTGAGACTGCCAACGGTGACCTCCTCTCAAAACAGGGAATCAGCAGAGCAACCATGCATCCAAGGCATGTGACAGGCTCATCCTTTCCGGGCGGGGAATGGGTTTGAGTCCCCTTAGAGCACCAGGAAAGGCCAGGAGTCCATACACCTCAGCTGGGAGGCCATGCATTAGCAAAGAGTGCAGAATGAAAACAAAACAGTGTCACTATATCACTGGCTCCCCCAGTGCCCTTTCCCCCACACAGCTGGTGGAAGGCGGGGAGGCAGGGGAACATGGGAGCCCCCCCCCGGCACAGAGCCAGCTCAACCACAGCTCCAAAACAGAGCCCCAACCGTAACGTGGATGCGCTACATGACTAGGAGCTCCATGCCAGCTAACCCGTGAGGCCATCTCACGCCACACGATGGCGCCCTGAACCCCATGGACTTTTTAGCTTCCTTGGCAGGTGGAGCTGCCCATCACACTGCTGGCCAAACGTCACCTTCAGGAGAATCTCTTGGCTACGCTTAAGCACGGCACAGCAAACGAGGTCTATTTACAGGAGAACGACATCAGTTGCCAACATCTCCGGAGAGCGGGAAGAGCAGCCATAATGTGCAGTAAACACTGGGTAGACGGTTATTGTATGCAGGTAAACGCCGGTGGCGGTGAGTACCAACCATCTCACCATGTATGAACCACGGGGACGGTCATTGCCACAAACCACCTCGGCACCACCAAAACTATCTGGAAGGCCAGCAAAGACTACCAGAGGCTTCCGTGAGGCCCTCTGCACACCCCATTAAGGTTCTTCTGTTTGACCACTGAGTCAGCCTTTTACAGCAAACTCACCTCGTCTCTCAGGCTAAGAAGGACGCACATCTAGATTCCCCCCAAAAAGAGCTCCAGACCAGGGACAGCGTTTCAGCAGCCCTCAGTCCAACAGCAGTACCAATTACCCACTGGACCACTTTTGATAATCTCTGATTTCATTTGGGCTGTGGAGATCTGCAGCTAACGCTCAGGGATGTACGATGGCAGGATGGGAGCATCTTGAACCGGATGCAAGTTATACTCATCGTCGTGTGTGCATAAGAGAGTGATACACCGAACCGTATATCTTAATTGTGGACGGAAACCGAAGTAACTGGAAATTAAACCACACTGTCATACTCAAATCCAAATCAGTGCTCCTGCGAGGGAGAATGTAAAACGATCCCCCCGTCATCTGAAAGGCAGGTGACATGTATGGGCTTAATTGTGCGCGACTCTCGGAGGAAGGGAAAGTGCAAGTGCACCCCGGGTGAAATCCAGCGGCACGTCCCGTGTTCTACAGTCCGTGACCTGACCATGGGAAGACACCGGCCGATACGAGTAATCTTACATCTGCCACTGAAATGAACGAAGAGGTGTCACCCCCCCCCCAAAAAAAAATAACACTGCGTTTACTGTGTAAATCAGCATTTGAGATTAACGAGCCCGATCCTTGCTTACAGCAATCCGAATAAGCGGCATTGTGTGCCATTAAACGAGTCGAACCCAGCCCAGTGAATCGGTGAGTCTGACAAGGACCAGGCGACCATCGACAGCCGCGGCTGGGGGTGACACTGAATGAAAAGGTCCCGGGCGGCTTGCGAACCCGCCGGCAGGACGAACCCGCCCCGAACCGCGACTCGGAGCCGCCTGCCCGGCCACTCAGGTTGCTGAATGGGATGACATGGCGGGATGTAGGGACGGTTCGGCTGCGGTTCGTTGTCAATGGACAGGTCTGGCGGATCTACACTGGCTGCCATAGATTCGGTCAAACCGACAGAGCAAATGAACCGACACCGAGGGAGCCGGTCCGGTCCAGGGACACGGCGCGGCTAAGCCAGCGCGACGCTTACCGAGACAAATGCTTGAGGATCTGCTTCTTGATAATACCCGCCATGACTGCGCTGGATCCCGGAGCCGGAGGCTTTCTTTACATGTATCCTCCGCTGTTATTGCGACCAGCCCCACCGCCTATCATCTTCAAAAGCACGACGTTCAGCGCACAAGCCGCGCACTCCTCCACCTTCCCACAAGCCTCAGCGAGCGACGTGGAAACTGTGCCCCCAGGGGGGAGCCAAGATGGTCACGCTGCCACCGCGGCGAACGCACACGGCGGTCGCACGGCGCCACCTGCAGGCCATACGCATTAATCGTATTACCGTTGCGTTTCGACTGCCGTAGTTTAAAATAATTTTGCTCAAATCATCCACATAGTCTCTTTTATATTTGTCCGGAAAATTACACTTTATATAGTTTCACCGATTTTATGGTTTAGGAGACTACAGTAAGAAATCCTACATCCAATTTTATCAGCTATTCAAGGGCACTGCCTCCTTGAGAAAACCTAGCTATTCTTA
The DNA here is from genome assembly GCA_026776945.1 of Isichthys henryi. Taxonomy (NCBI): domain Eukaryota; kingdom Metazoa; phylum Chordata; class Actinopteri; order Osteoglossiformes; family Mormyridae; genus Isichthys; species Isichthys henryi. Next base: position 368,888 of record JAODJX010000040.1, on the reverse strand, counting down.
ATTCAGCTGGGAGATGAAATCTCCCCTGCGTGCCCTGGGTCTGCCCCGGGACCTTCAACTCATGGGAGAAACCACTGTTAAAAATGCATACGTTTATTTTGACAAGATAATTAAATGGCACACAACCAAATTCAGTTTTTTTTTTTATTTTAATCTCTCAAATAAGAGATTTATATAACTATAAAGCAGCTTTGAAAGGCTAAACCACAAGACATTGTCCAAAAGGTTCACGTGCATCTCTGCATTTACAGTCCAGTATGAAAAGAAAAAGCAGCAGGTTTTGTAACTACAAGCGGGAATAAAGGGTATTAATTCAAATATCAGGGAAGAAAGAGGAACACCTCTGGCAAACCTATGCATCGTTGGATCCAAGCGGCATTACAAAATACTTTATTCAGATAGCTTGAAGACTTTGGCTACATTAGGTCTGGCACAGAAATCCCCCTGATTTAAGTGAACAGGTGCTGGGATTTGACAGCCTGTGTGGTATTTGGGGGGACTGAAAGCACGCTGAGCTTCACGTCTTCACTTGCATGGCGTCCCAATCGTGGGGGGAGGGGGAGGAGGAACGGGGACTGCCAGAGCTGGAACAGATCTACCGGTCAGGCCGGGCCATGCCAAGTCGAAGGGGTGGGCTGAGCTGGGGTCTGCATCATGGGGGGACAGGCATCATCTGCATAGGGCCACCCATGAGGGGGCGTATGCTGGCAGCTGTGAAATGAAAGACACAGAGAGGGTTTTTACCATGTTTAAGCCACAACCAGAACAGCCTGTGTGAAACAAAGTGATTAATGTGCCCCAATCCGATTCTCATACTATTATAAAACATTTCCTTTCAAACTCTGCCACTCAGGTGATCTATTAACAGATTAATCAGCTCTGAGGGACACTAAACCTGCACGGTGTCACCTACAGGTGTGACTGTGTGTCTTGTACAGTGCGTTGCCTGGGATAGGCTGCAGGGTCCACCCACAATACAGAACAGGGGTGCGTTTCCCCACAGCATAGTTAGCAACTCCCACAGCTGGAACCATGCAACTGAATGGGTTCAACCATGTAAGTTGTCAACAGAAGCTTTTATGAAACGCACCCCAGGATAACTATTTAAAACAAAGGGAGGCAACCCTGATCCTCGAGTGTCTGTATCCAGCAGGTTTTCCCATCCTACCTGGTCTCTGATGAACCACACCTTACCTCAGACAGATAGTAACTCATCAGGTAAGACAGAAAACCTTCTGGATACCGGCACTCTGGGATCAGACGTACCTCTCCCCGATTTAGAAGATGGATACTCCACCTGCAGAAACTCTACATTCCTCATAACTGAGACAAAACCAGCCCTTGCACTACACTGTTGTTTATAAGTAGCTACAAAATCAAACAGAGCAGATCCCTGCAGACCAGCGGGCTACTCCATACAGCTTGACTTCTTCATTAGCCAGATGATAATCTAAGGGTTATCCCAGGATGTGGTGGCCCACCTGTAATGATACGAGAAATGATCCTTTGTCTTCTGTTTACACTACTGGATCTTTACGGATCAGAACACTGTCCTGGCTTTATGATTTGAAGCCACTCAATCACCTAGACATCTCAAAAACAATGATACCCCAAAGTAGGCAAAGCAAATTATGTTTACTCACTGATATTTGGAGGAGGGCTCCACCAGGAGGCGCTGCTGCACCGGGGAACAGTGTGACTGGGATCTTCCCTTGCTGGAAGGTGGCAGCTGGGGGGGAAACAGCTACCAAAACACACTGCTGAAATCCATAATGAGGGGGGTAGCGTGCGGCTCAGCCTCTGTGCCCATAAACAGAAGGTTGCTGGTCTGAGTCCAGCTTTGGCAGAATAATCATGCCCTTCAACAAAGATATTAAGGCTGATTTACCCCTCTGAATCAAATCGATGGTGTAAGTACGGCATGGCTGTGGATCATACCTTGTAGCCTGACATGCACCTCCCAAGAAATGTAACTAGACGTTGCAGCGATACAGATTGCAAGAACTGTGTCTGCTTGGTGGCATTCATTTTTTATTTTTTTTTATGGGAGCAAAAAAAGCATATTAACCCACCCCAGGCATCGTAGCAACAGGTCTCCAACATGTTCACTTACCTCCAGTAAGTTTATTCATACTTTATAAGACTAAAAAAAAGTAAGTAGTAGGGAAAATGCATAAAAGTGACTTTGTAGCGGCTCAACATTTTTCCAAGTTTGTCGCAGGGACGGTTGGAGAGACACAAATATAACCAAGACACCATAAATGGATATTTTGTTAAATGTTTTATTTTTTCTTGTTTCAATTGCGTGATTCAACATTTGAACATATTGCAGAGTCGGAAGACAATGAATACGACATCCAAAACTACATATTACCTAGTGTTTTGACAGAGTGACAGAGACACACCAGCGCAGTGTGAAAAGCTCACAATGGCTTAGGCCACCTACGTAGGTTTGACACAGACATATAATTCAACCCTTAACCCCCAGCCACCACTGCAGGTGGCTGGCCTTCACTGCCAAGTTTGTTCTCACCTACATATACCGTAGATCTGTGTCACAGAGAGCAAGACGGGGTAGGTAAAAAGAGAATTTCCCTACAGAGTTCAATGTCATTAATGTTATTGTGCTATGACATTCATTCAAAGCAGATTGGTTGCTTCATGTAACATTCTGCTTACTTGTTTTATCTATTAGGCTCTGTGCTTGCTCCTCCATCCATTTCTGGTAATGATCTGACATATTCTTTGTGCTTTCGACCACTACAATGCGTTTTCCGCACGGAAGGCTGTCAAAAGGACATTTTAAACAGAATTAAAATTAGAGGTAAAAAAAAACGGGCTAGGCAGCACTGTGCATCGAACCGACTGGTTAAACGACCGTCTCGTGGTTGATTCTTCTTCGAAATAACTGGATTTTAAATCTGACCGCTTATTAGCACGCATCTATCTTGCGGATACGGCTGAGGATGGGTGGTCGTACAGATTCATGTGTCAGGTACGTATCGCAGTAGTAATCGCAATAAAACCTGAAATAATTATCGCAGAAGACATGAGTCAATAACGCACGCAAAACGAATCCACACATAAACACGTGGAAGCATGCAAACTATGTATTTATATACCATATAAATCATTAATGAATATTCTGGATTTCTTACATGCTAGAAGGTTTATGATTCATTTACAGGATGCATAACATTAACGGGGTACTCAAACAAATCTCGCAGCTGTTTCTCGAGTAATAAAAGACCCCCTAACCCGCCACCAACACAAAAACGCAAAATAAGCATTCCCCCAATTTCTAAAATTAGACTAATAACACTGACATCACACTGATCCAGCCTAGGAGAGAATAGCCATTAGGAGAACCAGAGCACTCACTTCGGCACGTTTACGAAATAATTTTAAATTCCATTGGCTTGGGAGCCGCAAGGCGCTGCACCACAGCCGGAAGTGATGACACCGCTTACTAGCTTAACTGCAGCGCCTCCTCAATCGGGGGGTGAAACTACATGACGCAATGTAAAGCAATAATTAAGTGCAACATTAATTTACTTAGTCACCCATTCCGACTTTAGCATTAACGAGTTGCCGATAGCAAACTATGATAACCCCTCGAAATGCGCTTCTTCGGTAGCGCGAATACTGATATATGGCACGTGCACCCTTTGACGTCACGCTGCGCAGAGGGCCCTGCCCACCACCGCTCCAGCCCCTCGCGCTCCCCGGTGCTTCCGGCACTCTCGTGTTTACGCACGTCACCGCCGCGCCCATGCGCACTGGGCTTGTTGTCGGCTCGCTTGTTATGCCTGGTTGAGGCCTCGGACTAAATTAGTAGAAAACCCCCCGTCTCCGCCCCGGGACACCCGCCATGGAGGGCATGGATATAGACCTGGACCCGGAGTTCATGCAGAAGTTCAGCTGTATGGGCACCACCGACAAAGACGTGCTCATATCCGAGTTCCAGAGGCTGCTCGGCTTCCAGCTGAACCCCGCTGGCTGCGCCTTCTTCCTGGACATGACCAACTGGTGAGCCCGGGGATATGAGGCCTAGCCGCTGCGATAACCCCGACTTAGCCCACCTCAGAGAGTAAAGCGTCATTTATGAGTCTTATAATGATAAATAAACACCCCTTGGATTCCGCTTCTTTCCCTGGGTGTGGAGGCTCCGTGTATTGTGGAAAAGTTGTGCCGGCGCCTCGGTGGTCGGTGTCGGGCGCTTGGCCTGTGCCAAGTCCGGAACGCCTGCCGTGAAGCAGCAGTCTAGCGACAGTGAGTGCGGCATACGGAGGGCCAGAAGGGTGGATGTAGAGGGACAGGCTGCGCGTCCTGCTCTTCATTTAATGGGAGGTCATGGTAGAGTCGGACTCGCTGTTAACCCGCTCCGGACAGGGGTACTGCGGTGTTACCTCTTCCACTCGGACTGGCTTTCCTCCACCGAGTTTGGGGTCGCTGACTTGACCGTGTAACTGTATGGGTCAGGGAGCCCTAGTCTGCATGAGCCGACCTCCGGTGATATAACTTGGATAGGGTGTTTTCCCCGCTGTGTGAACGCTTTCCAAGCTCTGGTCCGTATGGCAGCCCCTGTGCGGCTGTCGGAGGCGCAGCTGGACGGTGCTGAGTGGCTGCAGGTGCTTCATGTGGGTCTTCTGCATAGACATGTACCTGTACGATGAACCTGACCTGCATGAATGACGCGTTTTTCCCATCGGGTCCGTTAATTCTATAAACTGGGTCTCTGCCAAAGACTCGAACCTTAACTATAGTATAAAATCACAGTGTAGGGTGCTTAGTGTGCCGACCGACAGTTTACGCCAGCAGCAGCCCGATTCTCTGTCCCATCGTCATGTTTCCAGGGCTGTGAGTTGGCTGTAAGGGACACAGGGTTTAAGTTTGCGATTTTCGGTGCTGTGGGTAAGTTGCTGGGAAAGGATGAGCCCGCGTGCTCACGTTGCAGAAAGATTAACGCGATCGGTACCTTTTGGACAGTTTTGTTTGCAGAAAACAGACCGGTTGGTCTGGGGACAGGCTGGGAGGTGTTTGATATCAAAATGTGCTGACACACCGACTCACACGCTAAACCACTTATTTAAAGTTTTTGGTTTATTCTTGAGTGCTGACCTTGGTGTAGTACTTTATCACCTTATTTTGGGAATGGAGCACAGATGCCATGCAGGGAGCAATAGGCGATGCTCTCCTCATGGTGCTGTCCCCGATTGACCGGTCTACTCTGTCCTTGTACACGCTGCAGAAGCACAGATTTTATTGCCATGGTTTATTGAGAGAGACTGTATGCAGTGTCCTGGGGCACTTTCTCAGGAACTGCGGGATCCTCCGGGGAGTGCCCTCCACTCTCTGGAAATTGTTACATACAAGGAGTGCTGCAGTAAAGGGTGTGGCCGCTTATATCAGTGCCAGCAAGTTTCCAGGGATATCTCCAGCATTAGAGCCCTTTGAAGGGCGTTTCCTGTATGACTCCTCTCCCGAAACAGAGAACGTGACCAAGCCTCCGTAAAGTGGTGTGTTTTTTTTTTTCTTCTTTCCAGATTTAAGGCCTAGTAACAGAGGCTTCTGATTGATGACTTGAAGATGTTTACCGGCAGCCACCATGAACTGGGCATCTGTACCTGCTGAGGAAGCTTGGAAATCCCTTGATAATGTTCATTTCGAAAAGCCGTACAAATGACCGTTTTCACTCCTGTGGCAGGAACCTGCAGGCTGCTATTGGGGCGTACTACGACTTTGAGAGCCCCAACATAAACGCACCGTCCATGTCGTTTGTGGAGGACGTGACGATCGGCGAGGGGGAGTCCGTCCCCCCCGACACACCATTCACAAAGACCTGGAGGATACAGAACACAGGTGTGTGCGGCCTCCCCGTCTTTGAGCGGCTGGCTGTTCCCACTAGCTGATCGGATCTGTAACTGTAAGAGGTGCTGTGTGCCCCCTGGTTAAGGGCTATCGGTACCCATGAGTCTGCTTACTGTTCAGAACGATGGTATCACGCAGATTGACAGATGACATTAATCTGCATACTGTATCTGTTACTCTTTTGTTTATTGTTATTGTTCTTATTGCCACAAACAGGTCTTCAAAAACAGGTTACGGGGATTAAATGAACTTTTAGGCTGTGATTAGTTAGTGACATGTGACTGCAGTGGACCTGTCAGCTTTCAGTCCTTATAATGGGGCCTTTGAAGGATGTTGTAACAGCACTACTCAGTTACACGTATATACGAGCCTATGCGGTCATCACTCGGTAAATTACAGATAATGACTGGGAGGGGAATCCTGCTGTGTGATTTCCGGCTTCTGATGTCAGGCTCCATGTAGGTGCCTGGATTCAGGAAGTCAGGCCCTGCGCATCTGATATACCCCCTTGCCCGTTAAAGGTCCTTTCTCGCTCTCTCTGCTTCACAGGGGCAGAGTCCTGGCCCCCAGGGGTCTGTCTGAAGTATGTGGGCGGGGACCAGTTTGGTCACGTCAACATGGTACTGGTTCGCTCGCTGGAGCCGCAGGAGGTGTCCGACGTCAGCGTGCAGATGCGCAGCCCGGCTGCCCCCGGCATGTACCAGGGACAGTGGAGGATGTGCACAGCCACTGGACTCTTCTATGGGGGTACGCAGACCGAGACACTGCAGCTCCCGCCTTCTCTGTCCACTTCCTGTAGGCTCGTTTTTGCTAGGAAATAGCTTGCAAACTCATATATGTCCCCAGAAAGTTTCTCTGTTATGGCAGCAGCCTTGAAATGTATCCGTTAAGCCTTTTCCAAGCTTAAGACCACTTCATATTTGACTTTTCCACATGCAGTTTCGGTTATGGACAAGGGTAAATGACCTACGTTTTGTCGTCAGGGCTTGGCTGCAGGCAGCTGAGGTGGGTGTGCGTCTAGACCAGGTTTTATGTCTAGTGGAAACCTTGTGCATCCACCACCCCTGGTAATTGTTTAGGCATTTCCAGTAGGTGGCAGCGTGGACTTTCACAGATCAGTGGTTAATGTTGAAAGAGGAGAGGAAGAATAGCTGTTGTTCTTATAACAGTTATGGTGAGCATCTGTATGAGGAGGGTCGGAGGTACCTGTATATTTTTCCAATGATTTTTCCATAGTGTCCAGACATTGTATCCAGATATACAATATTTTAAAAAGCAACACTATTTTGGCATTTTGAAATATTGGCAGTAAAAGTAGCGTAGAGTGGGGAGGGGGAGGCTGATTTTATTGTAAGGATTTCGGTTTACCGTAGAATGCATTGTTGTTGTGATATGTTTCACTACACTGCGTGTGTCTGTGTTTGTACATCTGCCCTCTCCTGGTCTGGTGAAATATCACTGCCGTATACCTGCATCGACCGCGACCGTCCTCATCCGCAGCCCGAAAGCGCAAAGGGAAAAGTGAAGTATGAACTAAGGTTTAAGGAAGCTGCGGTCAGTAGAGCTGTACACGATACGGTCCGGTGGATGGCGATCCATGCATTAGGCTTACTGAAATGATGTGATACTGGGATGTAGTGTGGGAACGTGGACTGGACGCGGCAGCATGTTCCGTGCGGCGTGTGTTAACCTCCTCCTCAGCCCACACTCCCTATTAAGCCCCTCCACCCCGGCTCTGTACACAGACGTTATCTGGGTGATCCTCAGCGTGGAGGTGGGCGGTCTACTCGGCGTCACGCAGCAGCTCTCCTCCTTCGAGACGGAATTCAATACCCAGCCCCACCGCAACGTCGAGGGTAACTTCAACCCTTTCGCCTCGCCGCAGAGGAACAAGGGTGCCGGGAGCCCCAGCGGTCCTTGGGACGGCCATTCAGACGGCATCCAGCAGGATCAAAATGGACTGTCACACACCTCTGTAAATATAACACCAAACAGTCTCCAAAACAACCTGTCAGTGGTGACATACAGTCAGGTGAGTGAGCGGAGGGCCTTCGTGGCCCCACTGGTTACTATGTTTCCATGGTGGCTGCCATGTGGGCGCACTAAAGGCTCATGGGATAGGATGGGCTATGAACCATGTTACAGTGCAGGAATGCAGTCTCATTACATATAGGGAGCGTATTGACTTGCTGCATGGAAATCACCCCTACCCCCCCAATCCCATCCAAGTCTGTATTGAACAAGGGTTCGGTTACAAGTGATTTGCGGTTGGAGGTTATCAGGCTAATTTGCTTTTTATTTATTTTTTACACAGACACAGATGACTGTGCAGTAATTTGGGGTAGTGATTAGCCTAAAGGCCTTTCTGCTGTTGAGTAACAGGAAGTGTGCTGTCTGCCTTTTCCCGGCTACGGCCTGACACTGCCAGTCGGGGCCCTTAGTTTGCTGGCGACAGTGAGGCTGGATATTGGTACCGGTCCCCACCCACCTTGCTGGGCCTGTCAGGGGGCGGTGCCCACCTCGCTCTTATCGACCCACATGCCGAACAGATGAGTGCAACCTGATAGGGCCCTGCCCAGCGATTTGGGGAGCTCACTGCTCGCCCTCGGGGAACTTCGATAGCGTCTACGGCATGGCAGCAGGACAGCGTTTAGCCTCTGCTTGCGCAGGCTGGTCATTGCCAGGACATGCTATCTTGGACACGGGGCATGTGTGGGAGTGTTTGGGGAAACACAGTCATTCTAAAAGATTGGCCTTTTTTTCCTGCAAAAGAGTGATGGAGTTTTTTGGCACCCTGGCAAAGGTGCTGTTGATCAGGGTGTAACAAGAGCGCCATCCTGCAATCGGGCTTCAGGTGGGACCTCTCGCAGACTTCCTGTCACTCGGTATCACCTAAGACGTGCGAAGGACATTCAGAAGACCCCGGATCCTACTGACTTCTTGCCTCCCTCCCCCCCTCTCTTCTACAGGGTATCCACGGGCCCTACCCCTTTGGAGAGTCTTAAAAGCAGCCTCCAGCCACGGCTCAGCGGTGCTGCTTCCTGCCGCCCCGAGGGTGGTGGTGGTGGTGGGGGGGGGGTTCTGGGCCGGCCGGGAGCAGCTCCGAATTATTTCGTATGGACACTTGACAGATCCTGTTTCCTCTCCCTAATGACGATATAAATGAACAATGAAGATAAGGGTGTGTGATCCCTGAATGCCCGGAGAATGCATGTGCGAATGCTAAATTAAGATCAGAGTGCTATGAGTCTTTTGCGGGGCATGGAGTACATACCGGATGTCCTTTTCTTTCCGTTGTATCCTCTGAGTCTGAGTTATCGAGCACCGAGTAGCGGTTAGTGAGGAGCAATGAGCGCCACTGTCCCCAAGCAGACAGAGCGCTCCTCAGCGGCTCTGTGGGCTGCTGTGTGACATCATACGCTGGTTCCCTGCTCTCCTCCTTTAGTGGTGTATACTTTCTGGGGTGCTGTCTTCCCTGTTCCGCTGCAAACGTTCTTCAGAGAAGGAAGGTCATATTTGTGCAGAGAGAAAGATCCCTGCTTTTCTGAGTCCTGCTGTCTTTGTGTGTCTTATGTCAAAGCTCGGCCTTGCACATCTAACACACCAGGTGGCGCTGTAAGTGGATAAAAGAATGAGTTGGCACACAACGCCATCACTTACCAGCAGAGGGCGCTGCTCGACAAATTACCCTGGGGCAGGTAGCCAAGCTGCCAGGTTGCTGACGCTCTGCTTCTGACCGAACTGATTCCCGCTTCTGTCCTCGGTCTGCGGCTTTTGGGGTGGCGTGTTCAATTGCATTCGGGACACGCTTGTTGCGCGGCGATCTCTGGTCGCTGGCGTGTTCCCAAACGTGTTCCGGTTTCTGTGGGAGGGGCGTATATCCCCTTGGGTCTTGGTTATATGGACGTTCTTCCTGGATTGGCATGGGCAGGCGAGCTCCCCCCGCCCCAGAAGCTGGAGCCCATGAGCGTTTTTGTATAATATGGATTAAATGCTTTTAAGTTGGGGGAAAAACACAGGCTATTCATCGTTACGTCAGTAATGTTCTCATTGCCATTTTGGAGACACTATGGAACGACTTCATTTCCATAAGCTCTCTATATGCTTCTCGATGGAAGAATAGACAGTCATGTAACATACTCAATTATTAATACTCTTCGATCAGACTATTAGCAGTAGTGTGTTTTTTTTTTTTTTTTTATTTCTTTTTCTTTAGCTGCAGGCCAATTTTCTGGTCCCCTGAGCTTTGGTGCCGGCCGCTAGTAATGGTTCCCATCTGCACTGGCTGTCAGCTCCGAGTTCCAGCACGGCTGTAATCCACCGTCCCTGTCAATCTGCTGTGTTTATACAATATCCTGCCCAAATGTCAGTTTTCCCCCCCATCCTGAAAAGTATACAGTCACCGGTCTGCCTTCCTCTCCTCTCTCCTGTGCTCCGTTTGTTGACTGTCTGATTTTTTTAGGTTCCTTGATGGATGGTCTCTGTTTCGTTTTGTTTTCCTCCTCTGTGATTCGGGTGCATGTCGGACTGTGTGGGGCACTGGGATGAATGAATCCAGTCTGTGTAGAGTCCTTGATAGCACATCGAATGAAGAAATCTGAAAAGTGGAATCCTTTTACTTGTATGTATAAATGAACATTTGTATGATTAAATTAACACTGAAAAGAGAATGTTCACCTTTGGCTTTCTCTCTCGCTCTCTCTCTCTCTCACACACACACACAGAAAGTACTATTGCACTCATTGGGTGGGGGGTGGGGTGTTCAACAGTAACATCACTCTGCTGACCCTAGGATTTGAACCTGCAACCATCCATGGAGCCTCCGACGTTGATGCAGGTGTTCCAGCCAGTGTTCCTGTGTGCCCTCGCGTATCCAAGCGCACCATCCTCTTCTTTGATAACTTCACTAGACAGCGTTTAGCTAGATTTCTGTAGAATGGGAACCTCTTTTCTGTCTCGCCGTCCCCCCTCCATTACAAAACAGCAGTATGTGCGTCAAATAAGGATAAACTTAGCGTTGGGCGGCTTCGTTAAACATTTCTGTGGCTGTCAGAGACATGAAAGTGGGCTGGCTTGGAAATGATCGCTTTGTTATAGATTTGAAGCATTATTGTTGTCTTTTAGGGACTCTGAGCAGTTTGGGGTTCATTCCTGAAAGATAAACTTCCCCGTGCTTTCCTGGAAGTCTGAAAGTATCAAACAGGATTTATAGAGGAAATCTGGGGCTAAAGAATTAAAAGGGAAAATCAGCAGGCAGTTAGACAAGGGGCTTGTTCAATCACTTCCTTGGCTTGGGAGACTGGCCTGCTGTAGATAATCACTTGTTGGGTACCTTTGGAAATGCACTTTGTTATACTTCAATCTGCAGCCCAGCAGGGCAATTTTGTTCGGTGCCCTTTTTGTAAACTTTGGATGTAACCCAAAACCGGGTCATGAGCAGGAAGTAAAAGGCAGGATGGTGGCAGATGGCTGTGCCGATATAGTTGGTTACAGTGCCTGTTGGTTTAGCATCAGTTTTCAGGTTCAGGGCTCTTAAGGAAAGTGCCGTTTTTCTCTGGAAAAGGCCCTGAAGTCAAAGACGGGTGGCAACAAGGAACCATCGGCAGTGCAGTGCGAAGGATTTCCGTGCTGTTAGGGCACATTTGCTCTTAATGAACTGAGATGTCCTACAGGACTTGTGACAGAATGACCAGTGATGTGGTCGGGGACACACTCCCTCCGAGGCTCTGCTCACATTTTACCATGGCCTTAAATTCGCATTAAGTCTTACTGCTACTTATTTGTTCAAACAGCTTCACTCTCTTAGACATACAATACGAAATATGCTCTCTAATTAAAATATGTGAATAACGTCCTTCCATTGCTGAAGCAAATTAGGCGGGGTGATTAAAGGGAAAAAATATTATTAAACCTTTGATAGTTTGCTGGTTTCAGAAATACTTCAATGATATTTGGTTTTTGAACCTCAATTGGAATACATGTTTTAGAATCAAAACGTATGCAGTTAAAATGATATTCAGGCTTAACACAATTTTCTCCGGTGCTTCTCCCAGTTCTCGCTTTTATTTTGGAGCGTCTGTGAGATGAGAAATATGTTTAAATCGTTTAATCGTTTTATTACTCTGCAACCTCTTATCATAGTGCCGACAGCGCTTTATGTACCCTTGTATGACGCTTAATCGAGCTTTCCTGTCACGTTAAATGCAAATAAAAACGACCAGCAAAGCAAATGATCAGACTGACAAAATGAGATGTTTAATTGCATTACCTACGCACACGGCTGGAGCTGGTGACTCACTTGAATCAACAGCCGTGAAAACCCGTCGGTTGCTATACTAGATGTGTATTGTTTTTTTGCTTCGCATTTGGCCCTGAGCAGTACTAAAATTTCCGGCATTAGTTTGGTTTATCCAGCCCGGCACGTTGCTCCTTAAACAGAATAAGAGTCACAAGAAGGTGCTCAGATTTTATGCAAAATGCAGAGCAACAGATGAGTGTAACAGACAGTAACGCACATGACACTTTATAAAGTTTGGCGGTGTAACTGTCATCCTAACGTACTCGTTTTTCTAATAAACACCGGCTTTCACTAGATCTAATTTCACAAGCTGTGAAAGCATTATGATCATGCTAAAATCTTAAATCTTGTCACGTCTGCATGTATTTTTAATTATCAGATAAGTTTTTATGTACGAGTGAGGCGTGCCGATTTTGTTATCACGGGATTTGCTAAAACATGGGATCTTGGTGGGACTAAAAATTGTAATTATTTATTCTAAATATCAGTTTTATGGCTGTGATTACTTGAAATCAGTCGTTTCAAAAGGGGCATTTCTATCATTTGTATGTTAAATACAGTGGCAGGGCGGCTGCAGCTCTCACGCATCTGGCGTGACACGCAAGAAATCTTACGACATATCTATATTATTACATTATAAACCTAAAATTAGCTATATCAAAAGCGTTAGGGTAGTTTGCAAACCATGCAGACTACTTACAAGCTAATAAAACTGCTACGTGAATGTAAATGCCTGTGTAGACTTGTCTCCAAATTAAAATCTCACGGCAGCCAGCTGACCAAAGTTAGCAAGCCCGCAGCGGCTTACTGAAAATTTATTTACTCAAAATTTATCCCAGATAGCACACACATATGTTGAAATGACATTAATTCCATATCAGAAAAAAAGGCTGAAACAACGCCGATCTTCTTTCACTTTATATCAACATTGAATCAAGGTTTTGCCACCATCAGTTTTTCAATATTGAAACTCGATCTGACCAAAAATAAATTCAGTTTCAACCATCATAATTTAACACTGACCATATTTCAACGCATTTAACTATAATTCAACGTTTAAACAGCATGGTGCTGTCTGGGATAAATTTGTAACTTTTTCCTGTAATTTAATGGGGAATTAGATCTATCTGTTTTGGTAACGGTAAGTTATTTAAATATCACACCCCTTCTTAAAATAGATCATGCGTAATTATATTTTAAGATAACGCGGTGCTATCGACGTTTGAGGAATAATTATGTACACCTGCTGTCTGTCATGAAAGCAAACCAGGCTCCATCTCAATGAACCAGTGGCGACAGTGACAATCAAAGGCGATCATTATCTCCTACTGCAAAATTAACATAATTTACGTCAATTACGTCTGCACTTTTACACAGTCGTAAGCTCGACATTATTAACATTTAATTTATTTCGCCAGACGTTTTTATCCAAAGCGACGTACATTTTTTCTTAAGAAAGGTAAGACAGTCCTCGGAGCATTTAGGGTTCGGGTCATTTAAAGATCGCAATCCACTATTTGTACAGTTCTCATGCTCATACCAATCGGCCTTAGCGCCAGAGAAACTTTTTTCTGAAGGTCATGGCAGCTATTGTGTTGTACCTTCTACCTAAAAGGACTCGGGAGTGGATCTCAATTAACGAGCACCTGCTACAGCAAATCCAAATACGTCATTTACGGTTTGCGGTAATGTGATTGGTGCACTGAGATGAATTGCCCCACCCCTTCCAAACAGTCGGATACTTTATAAGCAGCAGAAACATGCATAGACGATCTCCAGACATTTTAAGGCAGATCAAACGGTGATTAAAAATGAGGAAGTATCACACTGCCTTTCTGAATGAAATGTTTTTCTGAAAGGATGAATGAATTTAAATGTCAAATACATTTTATGGAATTTGTACATTAGGTAATCCATTATCTAGTCTCCCTATTGTATACACACTTAAAAGCATATTTGTCATTTTCAGCTGTATGATCCATGGTCATACATTAAAATACATTAGATAAGTTTTTACTTTGTACTGAAGCTAGTATGTAATTATGGTCACCTTTTTGACTTTAGGCTTGAGGTGATATTTACACATGTATGCAATAAATTAGTACATTGTTTTTTAATGCAAGTAACAGCTAAATAAACATCTTGAGTGCCAAGTAAAAGGCATTGTGTGACTTAACTTTGTGTTTTATTTCATTGGGAATCAAACTCATCGCTGTATGTTTTTCCCCTAGAAGTAAATGCTTATTTTAAACTACAGTGCACTTCAAGGGACCTTGGTGCCTAATTTCGTTCCCTAACACGCTGCCCCCATGTTCTCGGAATGACAATAAACCCAATGGAATATTGAATCTTGTATATAAATATGCTACTATGAGTTACCTTTCAGTTTTATTTTGCTCAAAGTTGTATAAATACTACAAGGATTTAATACTGTGGGTTAAAAGTATTTTACTGAGAGTAAAACTGTCGGTAAAAGTACTGTTTGCATATAATGATACCCTTAGTCAAATGACAAAGAGAGGGTCATCTGACAGACCCCGGTGGTTAACGTTCATCATAACTGTCCCCCCCCCGAGGTAAGGAGGGCGCTATATCACCCTCCCTGGAGGCTTCCCCAAACCACTGACCTCTGACCCCCCTCTGGTCACTGGTTTTGTGAAAGATCCTAACGGCTGGGAATGGGTCACCGTTGCTGTGGCGACAGGCTGGGTTGTTTGTCGAAAGGCTTTTCTGTTTAAACAGAGGTGCTGGGTGAGGCCGGCGCCCTGCGGGGAACACAGCCAAGTTCCACAGCCGCAGGGCTCGCTGAGGAGGAGGAGGAGGCGCTGTGGGGGGAGGAGCACAGACCTCTGTTTGCCTCCACACACGGCCACTTCATGGGCGTGGGTGTGCGTGGCTGCCTGCGCGTGTGTCTCTGTGTACACCTGCCACACCACGGACGTCATATCAAAGAGCCTCTTGCCGGCGGGGGGAGGGGGGGCATCTTAGGTCACTTTTGGTCACACTGGGCTCTTGGAGCCCACCTCGGCTGCACAGTGGGGCGATCTCTCCCTCATCTCTCATTCGGCTCCAGCAGAGAGCGTGACGCTGTGTGAGCCTGTTTCTACATCACCCAGAGGGAGATGCCATGACCTTTCACCCATTTCAACAATGTAGCACACTGACTGTGCATTGGATAAACAGTTATGGAATATGGAGAGAGTCAGCGGTTGGAGGGGCACTGTGTGGCTCGGTGGGTCAAATCCAATCTTTTGCAGAGGAGCCACATGTCCGCTGTGCCTTTACAAACATGCTTTGGGGGTCTACATTCAGACCCCCAGCTTCACTCATCTGTGTGACTGTGTCTTAAGAAGCAGACCATGATGGGATATATGAAACTAAGACATTCCAGTGTACCTGTACTTATACAAGTACAAATGGTAAATAAACCTTAATTTCAGAGGAAGGCTGCATATTTTTAAGTGTTCTTTTAACCAAAAGACAATGTTGATATACACTACGTGGACAAAAGTATTGGGACATTAACAGGATTTTTGTTTTTTCACAGGCTGTTCTAAATCCATAGGCATTAATATCGAGTTGTCACTAATCTGGGAATCCTCTCCACAAATTTATGGAGTGTGTCTGAGGGAATTTTTGCTCATTGATCCAGAGGAGCATTTGTGAGGTTAGGCACTGATGCTGGACAAGAAGACCTGGGTCGCAATCTCCTTTCTAGTTCATCGCAAAGATCTTTGAGGAGGTTGAGGTCAGGACTCTGTACAGGCCAGTTAAGTTCTTCCACAGCAAACTCACCCAAACATGTCTGTATGGATTTTGCTTTGTGCACTGGGGCACAGTCATGCTGGAACAGAGAAGGTCCTTCCTTCCACAAACTGTTCCCACAAAGTTGGAACATAGAATTGACCAAAACATCTTGGCATACTGTAGCATTAAGAGTTCCCTTCACTGAAACTAAGGGGCCAAGCCCAACCCCTGAAAAACAATCTCATACCATTATCCCTCCTCCACCAAACTTTACAGCTGAGAATACAGTCAGGTGGGCAACATTCTCCTGGCATCCACCAAACACAGACTCGTTCATCAGACTGCCAGACAGAGAGAAGTATGATTCGTCACTCCACAGAACACGTTTCCACTGCTGAAGAGTCCAGTGGTGGCGTGCTTTACACCACTCCATCTGACACTTGCCATTGATGTCAGGCCTTCAAGCAGCTTCTCAGCCATGGAAATCCATTCCATAAAGTTTCTGGTACTCAGTTTCTGTCCTGCACTTAATGCCAGAGGAAGTTTGGAACTCTGCAGTTATTGAGTCAACGTTGGCGATTTTTACATGCTATGTGCCTCAGCCCTCTGTAACCACGCTCTGTTACTTTACATGATCTGTCACTTTGTTGTTCCTAAACACTTCCACGTTCTAATAAAACCACTTACAGCTGACCTTTTAATATCTAGTAGGGAAGAAATTTCATCAACTAACTTATCGCAAAGGTGGCATCTTATGACGGTATCATGCTTGAATTCACCAAGCTCTTCGGAATGACACGTTCTTTCACAAATGTTTGTAAACCTGACTGCATGGTTGATGCTTCATTTTATACACCTGTGGCAATGGGTCTGAATAAAACACCTGAATCCAATGATTAAGAGATACTTCCCAATACTTTTCTCCATATAGTGTTTGTCCTTACGTCTTGATCAAGTCTCCACACCCGCATTCATAGTGGCAATGTCGTATTCTGAAGAACGCGTTTATCTCAGCCATAAATCTACTGTCACGGACGTTTGATAATGCGAATCGTTTATTCATTAGTAATCAGAATTCATATTGTCATGCCCAATCATTCTGATCCTCCTGTGTGCCACGCCCCCTCATTTACCTCATGTGGAATTATCAGCTGTTTCAAGTTGTGTTTTATAGATTCGATGTATTTAAGTGCGTTTCTGTGAATGTTTCCCTAGTCCGGTCATTAATGTCGTCTCTGCCTGATTGGGCTGTGCTCCTGAGTGGGTCTTACCCCGAATAAACTCTGTGTTCACCCAACTCCCTGGACTCCTGCACCTGTGTGAGACTGACACATATTCACATGCACACCTGCATTCTGAGCCCACGGATTTAAGAGTGCTACTGTGGTCGGTGTTGGTATGCGGTTAGTGTTCATTATACATGAACACATTGTCCATAATGACTGAATGAGCACTGAGCACCTGCACTAAATGCAGGGTCCTCACATGGGCAAAGAGGCTATGGACTTGCAGATGATGGGCACAAGCTTGTCATGTAACTTGAGAGGGCAGGTTAAGGTGCTATTATACACTACATCACAAGGATGGGGGGGGCAGCTAACAGAAAAACATTTCATAATCTTTATTAAGAAGAAAACATTGAAGGCATACATGCCCATTAAAAGTGCTGTTAGTAAACATAGCCAACGGAGATTCTAAATATTTGTGAACTGCTATAGATAAAGTTTATGTTAAGAAGACTTCCTGAAGTCTAGCTGTGGATGGAGTCGAGTGTGACTGGACAAGTCAGGGAAGGAGCCACCCGCTCTGCGGCTTGTGGGGCCTCTGGTGGGGGAGAGAGAGACCCCTTCAGCCTGCTCGCAAACACACGGAAGTACCCAAAAAGGTCAGGCAGCATGGGGCCGACGTTGGAGTGTCAGACGCGGCGGAGAAGCTCGCCGTGAGACTCTCTGTGAGTGCAGGGGCCAGCCTCCTAACTCCAACTGCCAGCAGGAAAGAAAGACGCTCTCCTCAGTGACGATTTGTGCAAAGCTGTGCAAACACAATGTACAGGAGGCTCTTGGGGCAAATATTTATGTTCTGCAAGCTTGCCTGTCAGGAAGAGGAGGTGCGTTTATTTATCTGGAGAAAACGACCCATGGAATATTATCTGATTCAGCCGCGGGACTTTAAATGCACACAATAAACCGATCAATCAAACCCTGTAGTCTTCATAAGCCTCCGTTTAAGTTGCTTTCTGTAGTCTGAGCAGCCTGTCTTAGTTTATAAGGGTATTTCAGATAAACAACTTAAATATTCCTGTTCAGACATCACCAGTTAGCAATGGTTGCTAACAGTGCATGCATGTATGTCATTAAAAATTGTGTGCACTCATTTTTTGCTGTGTTTGCCATGCATTTGCCACTCAGACACCAAGCGTTTACACAGCTGAGCACAGGACGTCCTGTGGCACTGATGTCAGTGCAGCAATGTCTTCGGTGTGTTTGATAACACCTCTCGTTCTGGGTCCACCTCCGCAAACAGCCCACATGTCTCTCACAATCAAATTGACCCAATTCAGAAGCTCAGATTCGTAAGATTAAACGTAGCTGTGAACATTCCGGAACAGCTTTTCTTTGAAGGGGGGTCTGATTGGGGCTTGGTGAATGATTGATAGTGGTGATGGCAGCGGGTCCAGGAGCGAGCAGATTTTGGCACGTTGACCTCATTGACATCCTAAGACCCCTTCACTGTGTTGGTGGTCTCTCACCAGACTATTTTCTGTGCTGATGCCTTACTGAACCACATCCTAACATGAGAGTCGCAGATCAACTGGCGATTCCACAGACCGATCATGTGTAGCCAAAAACATCCACGAAGGGATTCGCTCCCTTGGGGCGGGGGGGGGGGGGGGGGGGGGCGGGGGGGGGGGGGGCGGGGGGGGGGGGGGGGGGGGGGGGGGGGGGGGGGGGGGGG
>JAODJX010000040.1:332789-344743 GCA_026776945.1 Isichthys henryi | reverse complement strand
GTTTGAACTGGCGTGTCCGTGTTTATCCAGCTTTTGGGCTGGTTTTCCTCGACAAACACCGTAGCACCCGCCCACCCGCTCTCAAGCATGGGTGGGGGGGTGGGGACAGGGGTAAGGCCAGGGGAGCAGGGGTCAAAGGAGAGCTTACTTCTCTGTAATCTGTGCAGATACATTAGAATGTGTTAGCATTATCATACCCCATCACACTCTTCTAAGACACACACACACACAGACACACACACAGAGGTAAGAGTGAAGTTTGGGGTCCGAGCACAGGGTTAGCCATCCATCCAGCACCCCTGGGGCATTTTTAAGGGTTAAGGGCCTTGATCAAGAGTATAACAAGGACTTGGCTACCCTTCTGAGCATGAGATTCAAACCAGCAACCTCCAGATTACAGACAGAGAGACCGAACTCACTGACAGACTTATTTTTGATAGTAAAAAAATGCGAACAAAAAAAGTCACTAATCTGAGTATGACATCCTGCATACTGTCCCTTTTTCATGGTGTTTTTAGCACTCACTGTCACGCGGAGCTTGTTGCATACCTGCACTTAGTAGGGCAGTACCAAAGGGGAGGGGTATCAGATGTGGTACAGGCTAGGGGAGGGGCTTAGGAAGGGGGCGTGGAAACAGGCTCCCACTGTAGCAGGTGAGACAGAAACACAGGGCGCAAACATCCAGAGCTGGGCATCGGGGTTAGAACCCAAAAGGGGCGAAGTTAGGAGTATAAGGTGTGTGAATGACCTGTGGGATGTTATTGGCCTGTGTCTGTGCAGGGAAACTTTTCCTGCTGACTGGGATGACAATGGAGGAACAGCAGCACATGAAAGCTGCACATGCTGAGGGTGAATCAGCTCCTCACCACCCCCACTGCTTTTCCTGAGGAATCAGGCCACTTTCCCCACATCCTGATTTTCTGTATCACGTCCACATTGACTGTCCGTGCTATTTTCTGTGCCTCAGTCTTCCTTTTCCACACCGGCACTGAACAGGACATCTATGTGCCGATCGCAGGACCCGCAGGACCCCAAACACCCTGGTGTCTGCTCTTCAGCTCAGGGCACTGCTTTGACTGTGCAGCAGTAATGGACGCTTGATGACCACAGAATAAATAAGGTAAGAGATTGTTAGGCTCACTGTTAGGGTGCATGATTGGAGAGTGAAACCCACTGGAGGTGACTGGGGCCATTAGTGTTTATTCCTCCACCTAAAGTGAAGCACAATGACAGAAACAGGTCAAGGGCCCTGCCGTGATGCTCACAGGCTCCCGTCCTGGCTGTGAAAATGACAGGGTCTGGTCCACGCCGTAACATTCACAGGCTCCAGTCCCCGCCCTGACAGTGACAGGCTCCAGTCCCTACCGTAACATTGACAGGCTTCAGTTCCCGCCATGACAGCGACAGGCTCCAATCCCCCAGTGACACTGACAGTCTCCGGTCCCCGCCGTAACAGTGACAAACTTTGGTCCACACCGTGACAGTGATAGGCTCTAGTCCCCGCCAAGACAGTGACAGGCTCCAGTCCCCTAGTGACCCTGACAGTCTCTGGTCCCCGCCGTGACAGTGACAAGCTCTGGTCCACGCCGTGACAGTGATAGGCTCTAGTCCCCGCCATGACAGTGACAGGCTCCAATCCCCTAGTGACACTGACAGTCTCCGGTCCCCGCCGTGACAGTGACAAGCCCTGGTCCACGCCGTAACAGTGATAGGCTCTAGTCCCTGCCATGACAGTGACAGGCTCCAGTCCCCACCATGACAGTGACGGGCTCCAGTTCCCCCAGTGACACTAAAAGTCTACGGTCCTCGCTGTGACAGTGACAGACTTCGGTCCCGCCAGTGACAGTGCCAGGTTGCGGTCCACACTGTGACAATGACGGGCTTCAGTCCTCAAGGCAGTGATTTATAAATACTAATTTCATTAGTATTTATAAATCACAGGCCCACATTATACAGCCCCTCATGAATCTGATAAAGGCTAAATCCCATAAGCAAATGTGGGGTTACCTCAGAGCGTGTGAGACGCCAGCGAGATGGCGCTATGCAAATCCCATCCCAGGGTGATCTGAAGGCGGCTGCGTCACAAACAGCTCCTATCATTCATATAACAGGGAGCGATTTCATTCACAAATCACTCAATGGGATGAGTATGGGCATCGTGCTGGGGGACATGGGGGGGCAGAGCGGACACCTCAGGATGAGAAACGCTGACTCTGTGCCTCCCATCATATGGGTCAGGCCATGGGGGCAGGGGTTGGAGGCTGGGGGGGCGGAGACAGAAACGGGGGAGTCGATTTGGGGGGGAGTCATTAGAGTAATGAGAAACGCCCCTGGCACAGACAGTCACACACAGCGTATTTGCTCAGGTAAATAGGGCCTCCTTATAAGTAGGGGAGTGTGTGGGATAGGCATTCCTTCAGTGCACGGCACACACACGCACACACAGGCGTGCGCAGACACACCCTCCTCACCCGGGGACTCATCGATAAGCTGAGAATGACAGGTGCCTCACGCCCCCACAGCCTCGGGAGCCAGGCACGTTGCTGAACCTCCACAGGCGGTGTATTCCAGGGAGTCAGCCTGCGCACCGGGTCCTCACGTGGTCACGACCGCACGGCCTGGAAGCCAGCCTGCACACCAGGGACACGACTTCACACCCACAGACGGGCCGCGGATACACTCCAGCTGCAGCTACCATCGCATACAAGTCAAACCGCTAAGGTAGGAACGCACTCTGGTACTGCCGCTACGATTCGCTACATCCCGGCAGGAATGTGAGCTAGCCAGGTGGGATCAGACTCCACCAAACGCAGGGGTGGGGGGGCATCTGCAAGATTGTATTTTTATTTTATTTTATGTGGCATGTCAGCTGCCCCCGTAGAGCATACCGGCTAAATAGGTAAAAAAATGCAGCATGACTGCCCAGGAGTGTCAGTAATATGACAGTAAGAGGGATGCTCAGTGGGTTATTATGCTGTGCCTATGATCAGAAGGTTGCTGATTCAAATCCCAGTGGTTTCCCTTTAGGCCCCTTGAGCAAAACCCTTATTCACAAATTATTCTAGGGACTGGCTGTCCCTGCTTTGTCAAAAACATTTGTCACCTTGGATAAACATCTTCCAGTTAAATTCAGATCCAGCGTGATAGACAGCAGTGCCAGCATGCAAGTCAATAGGGTTATAACTGATTAACAGACTCAGGGGGCAAATGACAGCTGATATTACAGGCTGTGACTCCTGCCACCCAGCCCACCAGGCAGTGTACAGACTTGTTTGGGAGGCACGCAATGCAGACAGACTCAGTAGTGTCTGTGGTGCTGGGAACCCCAGAAATCCATGGCTTGATGCTAATATTAAGTTGACTAGGCTAGTGAAGTCCACAAACTGCATGACTGAAGGGGTTCCACTGTCCATCACGTCCATTAATGGTCCGACAGGGTTTCAGATTCAGAGCAAGGTGGCCAGAGAAGACCCACCAGAACATGCTGCCTGTAACCATCACAGACCACACAGGCCTGCTAGGCCCTGTGTGCTGGGGAGCGATGCTGAACGTGGGTCTTAGATCACACATGGGAGTCACCATGATGGTGCTTATAGCAGAGGCTGAAATGATTGGAGTGCCCCAGCGTAGCTTGGAGAGCAGGTCGGGTGTGGGGGGGATCGGCATGGCTATGCTCCGAAATGGCCCCCCCCATTCAGAGCATTACTAATACAGACATCAATCACACCATTAACTTGTCAGCGGATGTTGATTTCTATGACTGTCCAACTGCAAAAAAATCACAAAACTGTCACCAGAGGTGGAGAGGCTGCATGAAAAATGCTGGATGAGATTTAACGGGGGGGTCACATTCCTGGTCAGGGTGTGTGTGGGGAGGAGGGGGGTGTTTTGCATATTATTTGAATTTGCTGGATTTAGCCCCCCCATTGAGGCTTCTGGCTAAAACAGCCACGACAACTATTCTCAGGAAAGGGGAGAACTGTCACGAGGGAACCTAAAACTGTCACTAGAGAGTCTGAAGTGGGGTACTTTCCAGGACCTTGCGGTTCTCCGTGTGGTTCTCAAACCCCAAAACATCTAGGGGGGATTTATGGTCACCAGCTTGTAACGGCTCCCAGTAAACACAATTAAACATAATTAAACACAAATGAAACACAAATTAAACACAAATACAAATGAAGGCACTGAAAACTGAGTACAATTATACCATAAATCAGTAGGGTGATACATACAAGTATAATTGTGACGATAAAAATGTAAAAACAGCGCAATGTAAACAAAATGCAAATATAATGAGTTTTGCAAAGGATCATATGAGCAGCTTCACTGTGAATGGGGGGGGGGGGGGACCCAGGACCAAACGTGGGTGCAAGGCACCTGGGCTTTCCCCAGAAAGTGAGTCACATGGGACACCTGTGCATTCCTGCCTTTCCAGAGTCACAGGTGCATCACACTGCTTTGCCTAAGTCAGATTTAATCAGGGAGCATAAGGACCCATCAGCTTATCAAATGAGGACACTTAGGGACACTTAAGGACAAGATCAGACAAAGAGATTGAAGACAGTAGCGTAAGATCCCTGCCAACAAGCAGGTGTGTGCAGCATCATTTACATACATCCATTTTATCCAAAGCGACACATTTCTGAGAAAGCAGGGTCTGACGGGGAATAAGGGCCTTGTTCAAGGGCCCAGTGGAAACATCACTCTGCTGATGCCGGGTTTTGAACCAACAACCTTCCGGTCACAAACACAAAGCACTAAACCCCAGAGCCACACAGTCCTTATTTTGGCCACTGCTCTCAAACCAGTACTTTAATTCTGAGATGCGGAGGAAGTGAGATCTTTGGTTTGGGGGAACACAAGTGGGCAAGAAGATTCAGAAACGATTAAGCTGTCACTTTTACCGCCTCTCACACAGTAGCAGCACCTTCTCCTAACGTCCCTGGCTGCTCCACCAGGGTTTACCAGCACTTCCCTGTAAACGCTTACTCATTATGACGCCGTAAGCCCACCCCGGGCACTCGGCAAGAGGCCGAGCCAGTGGGGTGGAAGGCTGTCCCAGGGAAGGAGGAGGAAGTTTGGCCACTGTTATTTCATGTCAGCTAACAGCAGGAGGTAGGTGTGTGTGTGGAGGGGTAACAATTTAAAGTCTCAGGTCCACCCTAGCCAGTTAGCCATTAGTAACAAAACACGCAGCAGGACAAAACCCACTGCAGCTGACTCACAGTGTACCCCCCGCCCCCCCATGCACACACAGGCTCCCTCCTGTTCTGGTCTCACTCAGGAACGTGAGCCAGCCACCCCTTAGAAAAACATGCTGGAAATGACCCAGGAGAAAACCAGGAGCAGCCAGTGTACCACAACATGCGATGTCACTTCTTGGTGGCAGGTGTGGGTGGAGTGGTGCTGGAGGGGCAGTCTCTGTGGTTTCAGCTTCCCTGGAACTGATAACCACCAAAGCCCAGAAGCGAAACCAGAAGATCAGCTGGGGGCAGACAGCAAACAGCCACACGGCCTGCTCTGCACGTGTGCCGAACAGCCATTCTGAGAAGCTAGCAACAGGCTGGGACTCTATGTCCATGATGAGAACGTCGCAGGTTTCAGTCCCAGTCACAGCAGGGTGATGTCACAGTTGGGACCCTGAGCAAAGCCCTTAACCCCCAGTTGCTCCAGGGAGTGTCTGATCCTGGTTACTCAAAAAAGTATGTTAATTTACACAAAAGAGTGAGGTTGGTAAATGTAATGAGTCTTTAAAAAACGTTACAGGAATTAAATGAGCATTTAGGCTGTGAATGATGGCAGGAGGCAACAGCAGGACTGAGGGGGCACCTATGAAATTAACCCCAGTCTCATGCTATGCTGCCCTCCCCCCCATTTACTGGAGGCAAGCTGCAGAGGAAGTGGGGGGCAGCCCCTAATTCCCTTAAAATGAATATCAGAGGCTTAAGCAAACTCATTTAGAGATCAGCGGAGGCTCTAATCCTCCCTGAAGAGGCTGTTTGCATCTCAGTCCACCAGTCTGCCCCCCTCCCCCCCCCCCGAAAAAAAAAAAATGGCCGCATCTGCCGGAGTAATGGGCTTAGTGCAAGCTGTCGCAGGACAGGGTGCTTACTGCCCCCTTAATCTCATTCTGGATAAACCAGCGAGGACAACAATCGGCTGGGCCTTATTTGGGGGGTGGGGAGTGGAGGGGGGATGAAAGAGGGATGAGATGGTGGGCGTCTCAGTTTGTCTGGGGAGGGCGGCAGCTTCATTTCCTGGGGGAGGCTTCAAAGAGCCCGGCTCAGACACGGGGTTACCCACAGCATGTGTCAGGGTCGGCTGTATTTCATACAGGCATTCCCTCCGCCTGCATTACTCGCCCTGAAAGGACGTCCTGCTTTAGATAATTTTTTGGGAAGCAGGAACTCCTCTTCACTGTGAAGCACCCGATCCCTGATCAGACCCACCTGATCAGAAACCTTGTTCACCACTTGTACAAGTACAGGTAAATAGGAATGTGTTTGTTTTCATATATCCCATCATGCTTTGCTTTTGTTAGCCACACACACACACATAGAAAGGTAGAAGTGAAATTGTGCACAGTTAGCCATACATTCAGCATCACAGCGGGCTAACCTTAAAGGGCCTTGCTCAAGGGTCCGACAGAAATGCGGGTGCTTTACCAAGCATGGGACTCAAACCCACAACCTGCCGCTCATAAACAAAGAGGCCTAACCCACTGAGCGACATGCCAACAGGCAGCAGGCTGCGTCCTTAAAGTCCCTACCTGACAGAGCAGAAA
This sequence comes from Isichthys henryi, assembly GCA_026776945.1. Classification (NCBI taxonomy): domain Eukaryota; kingdom Metazoa; phylum Chordata; class Actinopteri; order Osteoglossiformes; family Mormyridae; genus Isichthys; species Isichthys henryi. Next base: position 337,959 of record JAODJX010000040.1, on the reverse strand, counting down.
CAAGGGGGCGGGGCTACGCAGCATCTCCAGCTGTGGGCCAGCTTGTCCATCTGCCGTGTGACTGCGGTCACCTTCCCCTTATCAAGCTTCTCCGGAAACCTGCTGCCGTTTTAAAGCTGCCCATATGACATATGTCTACCAGGGCACAGAGATACACGCCAGGCAAATAACCAGCCTAAAGCTTTACGGGCTGACGTCCTCAGCCAGACGGCCAGTGCCCTGGCTCAGATTCCATATAGCTTCCTTTAGGAGTGTCGTTAATGCTAATGGTTTACCGTCATCCTGTATAAACAGGTTACTGATTAGTAAATGCTGCGTAAAGTATGGGGTTCAGAAATCCGTGCAGAAAATGGAAGTTCATAGTTAATCAATTGTGAAAATTTTTTATTTAAAATACCTGGTTTTCGAAAAAAACAAAAAATGAGGATCTAAACATACATTAGATACGTAACCAATGCACTCAGACAGTCTGGAGAAGTTAAGGCGACCTGAGTGGCCTGTAATCCAGCAAGCCTGTCTCTGAGCCTCATTCCTGTCTCTGAGCCTCATTCCTGTCCTTGAGCCTCACGTCTGTCCCGGAGCCTCACGTCTGTCCCGGAGCCTCAAGTCTGTCCCTGAGCCTCACGCATGTTCCTGAGCCTCACGCATGTCCCTGACCCTCACGTCTTTCCCTGAGCCTCACGCATGTCCCTGAGCCTCACGTCTGTCCCGGAGCCTCACGTCTGTCCCTGAGCCTCACCCATATCCCTGAGCCCCAAGCTTGTCCCATTGTCTTCTCTGTGTTTTGTTTGATTAAAAATCCATGAGTCAAGGTGACTGGGGAGCCAGGAGAGTAGTGGTGTGGGACAGAGCAAAGGAACCATGCAGCACATATCAGCGAGGCCTGAATCGGCAGTGACCACGCTGCCCTGGCCACTATTAGCAGCTACTGACCCACAAGTAAGAGACTCAGTGAAATCCAGTTAGCGACGTCCGTCCCAAATGGCTCACTGACCCCCTGCCCCTAACCTCCAAGCGCTAAATCCAAGCCCACTTTCCCATATCTCCTTGGAGCCTTTGATAAAGGCTTGACTTGAGTCCATAAAAACTTGGCCTGTTTGGCAAAAACACATCCTAGAGTCCATTTCGCAAGCTGAGCTCCTCAGCACAACAACTGGGGAACAGCTGGGCCAGCAGTCAGCGCTAAGAGACCCTCCTCGCTGCCCGCAGAGGCAGCTAGCAGCCCGCTGCAGGCCTGTGAGAGCTGCTCTCCGTGAGGTACTGTATCTCAAACTTTATGAACTATCTGCTCGCGCAGTCTACCCCGGTTCGCGTCTCCCGCTGCATTTTTGCATATTTTCCTTCTGACGTTCTGACAGGTGAATATGACGGACTGTGCTAAGGGGACAGGGTCTGCGTCAGCGTTACTGCCGTCTGAACGGTTAGGCAAGGCTTGCTACCGTCTAGTGAAGGCTATCGGGAGAGTTCAAGAAGTGAATAAGTCTATTCGCGGTGATACTGATCTTAGAAATCAGCCATGGAGGTTGCTGAGGACGCCCAGCCAGCCCCCGTGTATCCGGCGTTCATTCATGAACAGGTCATTTATTTATTTGTTAATGATTATTCAAGTAGCTGTAGGTCGTGCTGGGCTGATCATCATCAGCATGCCCTCCCGCTTTCCCCACCCTCATTCCGATCTCTCCACCTGACTAATCAAAGTGTCCCCCCCTACACACACACAGGGCAGCAGTAGCCATGGGGAGCCGTGATGGGGGCCTGGGGGTCAGCTCCTTGCATTCGGGCCGCCCCGGTCTGGCTGAGGGGTCCCTGACCATCCTGGAGCGGGACAGTGAGCCGCCGCAGGCCTGGGATCCGGATGATGCCAAGCGGGCCCGCGTGCTGCTCCCCGGTGCCGAACGCCTGCCGGGACTCTACCTGCCATGCTTCGACATGCTCCTAACGGAGGACGCGGCCTGGCTGATGAAGACGGAGCCGCGGAAGGAGCCGGAGCAGTGCCCTGTCATCGACAGCCAGGGCCTGGGACTACCGCCCGCCCTGGACACGCAGGCGGAGGAGCGCTCACTGGAGCAGGTGCAGAGCATGGTGGTGGGCGAGGTGCTGAAGGACATCGAGACGGCCTGCAAGCTGCTCAACATCAACCCTGGTATGGGCAGCCGCCTTATGCACGGGCCACACCGCGGGGGGTGGGGGGCAAAGAGGAGCAGGGCGGAATACATCTCGCTATGGTCACTGGAGAAGGCTGTGTGCTGGAGGTATGCTGGACAGCACATCTGTCCACTGGGGGGGCCTCATTGACAAGCTGGCTCTCTGGTTTCTGGTTTAGAATAACAGCATAATTGTGTGTGAGGGAATCCCGGTTAAACATGTGGAAACTCTACAGATAAAGTGCTGGGCCACATGAGTCACGGCGCCACACGCTGGCACGCGGACTGCACAGCATGCTGAGCTGCCGGTTTACACAACAGCACAGAAAGAAAGAGAGGAACAGCAGGCTAAGGGACAGTCCTCCTTCGCGTAGCAGCATAAGCTGGGATGGCAGGGTCACCCTCCCCACTGACGGCAAACTCCCCTAGACAGACAGGGCCCAGCAGCCGTCTCGGGGGCCGTTCCTCTTTGAATTCTCGTTTTTTTTATTTTATGACTTTCTGCTAAACCCTGGGATAGGCAGGGGGGCCCCAGAGGGCATCCCGGAGCAGAGCAGGAACGGCGCCGCCCTCTGCAAACGCCTTTGTTGACATTCTCGCCGTTCACACGTTCACTTTCAGTTGACACCCGCAAGCCTCATAAAGAAATGCAGGAGGGAAACTGGCACTTCTGCGAAAAAGCACCCCCCCCCCGCACTGCATAAGACACCTGATACAGTCAAACAAAAGAGTTTATCATTTTAAAACAATAACATTCTCACATCCCTGTTTGTCTAACCTCAGCTGGGATGGGAACCGTGATGTGAGCACTGCCTAAGTGCGCTTTTCCACCAAACCAGGTACCGTACTTTTGGTAATTTCCCTTTTACATTGACTTCCAGTTGAGTACTAGTACCAAACGGTCCAGGCCAGCTGGGGTATTTTTTGGTACTTTGGGATGGGACCTGCAAATGCTTTCTTTAGCGATTGGTTATGCAAATAACCTGCCTCTGAACACAAAACAACTGCTGAACTGAAAAAAGTTACAGAAGTCAGAAAACTATGATAAAAAAAAGTAATAATGTATTTGTGGACAAATGAAGAGACCCAACCTTTAACTGCGATCTGGTTGGAACAAGTTCGGGTTGAAATTTTTTTCAATTTTTCCAATACCACAAGGTGATTTTGCTGTAATAAATATTGGAATATTTATAAAGCAAAAATGCAGTTTAAAAAAAATTTCTCACAGATCTGTTTAGGAGTGATTTAAACAGCAAGGATAAAAATGATTGTGATTGTCTTCAAGAACGCATGCAGTGCTCATGCAAAAGCAGCAGAAGTAAACTTTAAACTGATTTTTAAACATATACTAGATAATCTTGAAAAGGAATAAGCATCAAAATTGCAAAGCTTCCTAAGTTTTGTTTCCTATGACAGAGTAAAAATTTTTTTGTGAAACTTATACCCATCGAACTATAATGTTGGTACAGGCCAAAGGTATGAAAAAGCCTGATCTCAACCAAGCCAACTATCGCAGTCCTTGTGATGTGAGAATTACATGCGACAATCCCCCAAATTCAGTATAAAATACCTCGCTTCATGTTTCTCATGTGATGTCATTCAGCGTCGGTACCCATTTTTATGCCAGTGGAAAATCAACACAACAAAGAAGTATGTATACCAAAAGTATGGTACCTGGTGCAGTGGAAAACTTGTAAGGGGACCCTCAGCTAACATGGGTAGGGGGCCACAAGGGGGCCTATTTCTAGAGTCAAAATATGAAAAACGATGGAACATCAATAATAAGCTAAACAAAGTGCGGGTGCCAGCGGTAAAACTTACCAGTTAGGTGGGCGGCGAGAGTGCTTCCGGTAAAATTTGTTATGGAGTTGGGGTATAATGCCAGTGGATCAATCAGCCAAATTTAAGAAGATTATGTGTTCCCATCTTTTGCTGTGACCCTAGACTGTAGCCAAGGATAGTCTATACTTCCCCCCGCCCCTCAGGCTAAGGTTAGTTTTGAATTCTTTTCACAGCTTCTCTAACACTGTAGTGCGATATTATTACAAAGACATGGGAGATGCAAAGTTAGTCTTATATCTTTGCACCATTGTCTTCTTCTGTCAGGCTACTTGGTGCCGTTCACTTGATAGTGAAACAACCGGAAGCAGGAATAGTCCATTACAGGCGGGGCTGGGGAGCAACTGCGCCTATCCAGAAAAATGCAAATAACAGACATGTTGCTATAATTTAATATAATTCATGGGCCCTCTAGTTTTCGGGTGCCTCAGGCAGCTGCCTAACCTTGCCGTATGGTAAACCTGCCCCTGTTTGCAACACCATACTGAATCAAGCAAGACTCATCTAACCCCGCCTCCCCTCTCCTCAGACCCCATGGAGTGGAACCCGGGAAACGTCCAGAAGTGGGTGCTGTGGACGGAGCACCTGTACAGACTGCCCCAGGTGGGCAGAGCTTTCCAAGATCTATCCGGAAAGGACCTCTGCGCCATGAGTGAAGATGACTTCAGGCAGAGGTCCCTGCAGTGTGGCGACGTCCTCTACGCCCACCTGGACATCTGGAAGTCAGGTACGCCTGAGAAGAGCCTTCTGGGATAGTATCTGGCACAAACCCACAGAGGATAGAGATTCAGGGTTAATTCTGTCCTCTGTTTCCCTGTCCAGCTGCTTGGATGAAGGAGCGATGTTCTCCATCAGACAAGTTGAACGGTAAGGAGAGGATGCGATGTTTCTCCTCTATTGGGCTCAGTCTGTCTGCTAGCTAGTGTGAGTGACTTTGTGACTTGGCATCCCCAGGCATGCCTGCCCACCGTAACCCCCCCATGCTCACTCTGTCGCCTCCTGCAGGTACGGAGGACCTGTGGTCAGAGGCAGACTCCTCCTGTTCCGGACAGCCCATCCACCTGTGGCAGTTTCTGCGGGAGCTACTGCTCAAGCCTCACAGCTACGGCCGCTGCAGCCGTTGGCTCAACAAGGAGAAGGGTGAGGGGCAGGGGGGAGGGTGGTGAATGCCACAGACCCGAGAGAAG
>JAODJX010000040.1:285660-316444 GCA_026776945.1 Isichthys henryi | reverse complement strand
GAAAAGCTAAAGTCTAGAGCCTTTTTCACTAACTCATGTGCAAGGCAGGTGGCATGACCAGCAGTGACGGTCCCAGAACCGCCTTTCAAACCTTCCGGCCAGTCAAAGGCTCCCCTCTTCTTTATTTTCTCCTCACGTTTCAGCTATTGAATAGACATTTGTTTTAAACTATTTCTCCTTTATGTTCACTAGTGGAAATACATCAGAAACATGCCCGGGGACAGATTCCATTCTGCTCTACATTCATTTTTTATATTTCTAAGCAAATGCAGTTAAATAATGATGAAGGGTGAGATAATGTGGCAAACCGCAATGGACAGATGCTTAAGCAGCTCAGAGTTTAATGGCTGTGTCTGAGTAAGGGTGCAGCTCTTCCCATAGCCATTCAGTTCTTCCCCTCGCTTTCCTGGACTCCGTCGTCTCCACATCGACATCAGTCTATCCCACAAGGCACAAAACAGACAAATAACAGAGTCCTTTGTTGTGAAGACTGGCAGCCTGCTGCTAAATCCCAGTTTGTTAATCCAACAAATGAGAAGCCTGTCCTCACTGTTGACCTTTCCCTCAAAGTCCCCAGTTCTCATTGCTGCCCACTTCAGGAGAGGCACCTTTGTAACGTTTTGTGCAGCCGAGCCTGAGCTGCTGGTTGTGGTGTTACTAACGGTGCTGACTGGGCACTGTGTGTGTGTGTGTGTGCATGTGCTTATCAATGATTGTGGGATAATCCCATAATGCTTCATAACAGTTTGCACCGCATGAGAGGAGAATGGGAGTTGGGTGGGGGAGGGTGAGAGATAGTGAGACCGAGGAAGGGGAGGGTGCAGGGGATTGCAGTACGAGGGAGTTTTCATTTATACTGACAATGGCATGATATTGGCCAGCAGGAGAACCAATCAGCAGCTGCGCAGCGATGCATGTGTTGGGGGATGCTGTCTGTCGCACAGATAGGCTTAAGAGAGGAGCTGTCACAATAGGTGGGGGATGGTGGGGGCACGAAGCTGCAGAACGACACAGGGGATCTAATGGAAGAGGCCATCTCCTGTCCCCCAACCCGGTGCAATCCCCCCAAACCCGGTCCTAACCCCAGCCCACTCCAGACCAGGTCCTATCTCCCAAAACAGATCCTGTCCTCCAAACTCCATCCAATCCCTGACTCATTCCAAACTTGCTCCTATACCCGAAATCCGGTCCTATCCCTCAGACCCGGTCCTATCCTCAGTCTACTGCAGACCCAGTCTCGTTATAGGTCTCCATTCTCACGTTTCAGTCAAAAGGACGAGATTCATCATCCATGCAGAACCAACTTGGACACTTGATATTAACTGACAGCAGACAGCAGGACCAGCCGATGACTCAGACGGATCTGCTTCATCTGCACATCACAGAATCAGTGCCTGTGAGATACTGATCCACACGCTGATCCAGCTTTTTCACCTGCTCTTATTCCTCTGCTCTTCTGGAAGTCCTGCCACCCTGACCGGGATAAGCACTTGGAAGACAGATGGACAGACAGATGAACTACAGAGAATCTCAGGTTTTAGGAAAACGCAGCCACATGACAGAGAGGCACGGTGGCTCAGTGCATTCTGGGTTTTCTGAGTCGCTGCAGCTGTGGTTTGGCTGCTGGTAGTGATCTGTTTCACACTGAAGCACAACTGCGTCGAGGTTCGTGTCGTCTGTAAAAAGCATGACACAGCTGAAGGTTTGCCTCATAAGCAGGTTTGAGAAAAACATCAGGTCACTTTCTGCACTGCTTATAAAATTATCAAGGAAAATGTAGACTAAAACAGAATCTGCTAATTAAATAATATGTATAGACTGAACAGAATCTATCTTCTAGTACTCAAGAATATATTACTCAAAGGTTTAGTGTGCACTTAAATATTTAGTGTACCGAGGTGGTTCAATGTTGTTGCAGCCAATAATGTAATAACTGCCAATAATGTAAAAACTGTGAATAATGTAATAATCTTTCCAGTCTTAATGTAATAAAATTCAATAACATAACAACTCTTCAAAAATAGGGCAAAGTTATGGCTCTGTGGCTAGGGATCTGTGCCAGCAACTGGAAGGTTGCTGGTTCAAATCCTGCAAATGTACAGAGTAACTCTACTCCATTGGGTCCTGGAGCAATGCCCTTAACCTGCAATTGCTCCATCCTGAGTATGACGTCAATCTACATCCAGCCCTATAAGGAGGTCCTCCAACTTACAGGAAGAAAAACTTGGTGGTAGGATTGGCACTTCAGCCACCGGAAAACAAACTCACACGGGTCCATCAGACTAGTGTGGTGCTGAGGTATCGCCTGCCACATGGTTGCACTCAGGTTCTCATCCCTGAGGTGGTTTATCACGTGATGGGTGCAGCAACACACTGTATCAGAGCATGCTCTGTACCTCCCTCTCTCTCCAAAAATGTAATACATTTTCTGAACCAGTAAAGCAATATCCTTTTGTTGATAATGTAATAAGATATTATATTATTGACCTGTTGTTACATTATTGACTTTTACTACATTAAGAATAGAGAATTTATTACAATACTGGCATGTTATTACATTATTGGTATTTATTACATTATTACAAATATTATGCATTAATGTTGCTACCCTTCCTATAGTAAAAACCACGTATTCCTGTTCTGAGATGATTCTGTCCCGATCATATAGAGGGATAACTGCTGCCATGGCGATACTGAAATGAACCACTTGCTTGTGCGTTAATCTCCGCCTCTCTCCTAGCGGAAAGCCTGTTATTCCGCTCCTGACTGGGCGGGTCGGCACCAGTACGCTTCATGAATATTCATGAGAGCATATGGCAGCTGGTTGACGAACACAAGCTGTCATTTACGGATCCGATTGTCTGACGGAGAAGCCCTGAAAGTGGGACGTGCAACGAGTCTGTGCCACAAAGACCCCATCTGTGTGCTCCATCTCCCCCTCCACCCTTCTGCTGCCTCCAGCCAGTATTTCTAAATGAGATAAGACAGTCACTCCGTGCTTTACAACCAACAGCTGAAACATCACACTCAAATATCTCCTTTGTAGACTCCTTGCAAAGTGAAGTTTGTATTTGTAAGGATATAGATTCAATGCATGTTTTACTGAGACCATCTAATGTTTGTGTCCCACTAGTCCCTCCTTCGGCTGTAGCGTAACTCACCCCCAGGACTACAGCAAAAACAGCCCCCTACTGTAACCAGCTGTAATATAACATACTGCACATCCAGTAGAAGCACACTGGCCCCCGGTATGTTATCCTGTCTGCTCATCTTTGATGAGAGTCATTAGCATGTAGAGAGAAAAATCTGAAAAGATACCTTGTCCATTGTTTACCAGCTAATCGTAACCATGACACTTAGTATAAGATGCATGCTAATCATAAAACTTAAATTAAGATTCTGGCTAACGAGTACCCAGTGACTTTAGACAATATGCTGGCTAACATGAATCATGTGACCCAGGACATGATGCTGGCTAACCTGAGTCATGTGACCCAGGACATGATGCTGGCTAACCTGAATCATGTGACCCAGGACAAAATGCTGGCTAACCTGAATCATGTAACCCAGGACAAAATGCTGGATAATCTGAATCATGTGACCCAGGACATGATGCTGGCTAACCTGAATCATGTGACCCAGGACAAAATGCTGGATAATCTGAATCATGTGACCCAGGACAAAATGCTGGCTAACCTGTATCATGTGACCCAGGACATGATGCTGGCTAACCTGACTCATGTGACCCAGGACATGATGCTGGCTAACCTGAGTCATGTGACTTAGAACAAGATGGTGGCTAATCTGAACCATATGACCTACAACAAGATGATGGTTAATCTGAATCATGTGACTTGGGACAAGATGCCAACTAACTAGACAATGAGACCAGAAACACGGCCCGATAATCCCAGAAATGAGACTTCAAATCCAGCTCTCAGCTCTGTGTGACTGAGACTGAGCCAAAATCAATGCTCACTGCTGAGTCTGAGTCGGCTGTGTCCGGTGTGGGGCACAAGAGGGCCACAAGCAGCTCACAGCCTTTTAGGCAGAAACTGGTTACAAAAACGTGACGAACTGAGACAACCATTCGGAAATGTGCAAAAGTCTACATGTACAAACCCTGCACTCGCTTCTGGCCCATGCCAGTATTTTTAGGAAAGGACTGATTTTTACCATAGAAATAGATGGATGGACGGACGGACAGACAATTGCTGCTCAGTAAGTTCTGGCGTGAGAAGCACTAGAAAAGTCATATGGGGAAAAAAATCAAGCTGGTAGTTTGGCTGAACACTATCCAGTAAGATTAGCTAGCTTGGCTACACATAGCACAATGGGACAGATTCTCATTTGTCCAGCACAAAAGTCACCTCTGTAGCCCCAGAAGCATCTAGGTGTTCCTATTGAGGTAAGCAGATTTCAGGGGCAGTTCCACACTGAAGCCCCCTCTAGCAGGACTGCCAAATGACACCAGCTTCAGTCTGCAGTTCATTACACCCATTCAGCGCCGCTTGTGTCAGAACTTGCAAGCACCATAGAGTCCACTGTATTCCATCCCACCAAATACTCAATTAAGTGTGACATCTGACACATTTTTTTTCGTATTATATCGAATACTGGATAAAAGCAGCTCTTTCAGCCAGTGAATAGGTGTTAATGGCACATATATAACTCATTACTAACTGGGACCACTGGACGAGATGAACAGAACAGAATATGCTCACTGCGATACTCAGGTCTCCACTCTCGGATCCTGCCCCGTCCACACAGACACTGCCGGCCAGAGTCACGAAGCTTTGAGTAAGGGATCAAAAATGTGGACTGTCTGTCTGTTCCTGAGGACTGGGTTGGGAAACACATCCCTGCAGATCTCTGCAAGAAGATACGTATTTGACCAAACTATCACTTCAAGACATTTGAATGGAAATATATCACCCACACAACATCTACTAATGCCTTCTGAAGAGGCCACTGGCTCCCACATTAGTGTTTTGACCCTTTTCACAGAGTCGGCAGTTTCAGTCCCCCAAACAGCTACACCCTGAAATTGTGTATCAGTTTGGCGCGTAAAGCGATTATTCAGTTACAATGAGACACCATCAAGGTGGCTTCAGGGTAAGCATCAGCGCAGATCGAGTGGGGAGAGTACCTGCATTTCACACACGCACACATCACACTGCATTTTGCATTAATACAGTACACCTTAATACACCAGTTTGTTGAGTCTTGGGGTGCCAATTTTTTGTGTTCCCCACAGCTAATGGCAAATAAAGAGGATTCTATCCTGAGCATGCAGCACTCACACACACGCAAATTATTAAACATTAATCCCCATGACAGTACCCAAGAAGGGGTCACCTACAGATGCTTTAGGGTTTCTCCATGCAGCTTCAGCAGAAACGGATGCAGCCCTGTAGACCCATTTCAGAAACAGCAAGGTTACAACACCTGGCACTTGAAGAAGTATAAAGTCCCGGCAACAAAGCAAGCAGCCGACGGCACGACGCAGCCGCCTCAGAGCGTGATAGTTCCCTCCCAGTGTCTGCTCAGAGGTATGGAAAGTCTGGAGTGACTTCACAGCTCTGTGAGACGCCTCACATCTTCCGGTTCATCTTCATTGCCTTGGCTGGACTTTGCCTTCCTCCTTCAAAGACATGCAAGGCTATTAAATTTTAACCAATGACTTGGTTGATATCTGACAAACCCAGGGAACCAGAGGTCTGTGTCCAACGACTGCATAAGTAGACTGAGCACTCATAGGGGAAAACCTGGGAGAAGATTAGGGTTAGGGGTTAGACTTTGGGTTGGGGTTAAGCAAGGACTCCCTTATTAGCACCTAGCAGTCTGCTTAAGATCAGGTCATGGATGGGCATGAATGGGCAGGCCACCCACGGTATGGCACTGCAAAGCTGGTCACATGACATGGAGTATGACCTTGTGAATGACTGGAAGGAATGGCTCAGAAGTTACAGGTACAGAGAAGGACAGTGTTCGATAAATAAATCACGATTTGTTTACAGAGCAGGTCAGGAAGCCTTCTGCCTGCCGGTGGGGAAGAAGATCGACTCGGACATTTTGATCAGTATGTACAGCCATGCCTCTGAAAGACAGCCTCCTTCACGTCCTTATCCCAACCTGCCATTTATCTGCCTCGGACACTGGAGAGAGCGATCATGCGTACTTCACATAACCCATCTCAAACCCTGAGACACCAGCCCCAAACCCCCCAAGGGACAGTACGCAGCCACAAGTGGTACCCACGGGAGGTGGCGTGGAGGAGTCAGCTGCAGAGGCGCGCCTTCAGTCTAGGCACAGATGGCAAAAGTGTCACCAAGGGAAACGGAGCCCACGACAACCACTCAAGAGGCGGCGTGTAACGGAATCCGTGAATGAATGAACAGACTGGCTGGTGGGCCTCTCTCACAGTATCCAGGCGGAGTGGGCGCTGAGGTGGCACCCTCAGGACGAAGACGCTCCACCGACTTTAATGCTGAACGGCTTCCAGAAGAAGACCTTTACCATCCTCTCTGATACGTTCAGAGGAGACATTCCTCCCACATCAGATAAGTGATATACATTTGCATTCTATTGAGAGACTCCTCACCCACCAGAGTTTCACAACTGCAGACCCGGAGCTATAGGAGTACTTCGTCCAAAGACAGCTCAAGTAATGGTCAGGAAGAGCATTACTGACAGGAAACCGTAACTCCCCCATCTTAACAGTACATCAGACCCATATCATCGATTCTGATTCAGAAGCAACACGTGCCTTCTGTAATCCTGTACAATGGTGTCAGAAATTATCTGAGTGACACCTCTACCTCTTCCAGCAAATTCTCCCTCTCCGTCGACATGCTGTCATTGCTGTTGCTGGCTTGTTGCTCATGTTTCAGACAGCTGACTGTTTTCATCCTCGGAATGGGCCGCAGTTACTCACCACGCTTCTATCTCGCAGACCAAAGTACAAACTCTATCAGCTGCACCCCCTCCCCCAAATACGAGCCAATTAGCCGTGCCCTTGGGTGGGGACCGCATCATATCCATGCTGCAGTAAAGTCCAGTCCTGGTTACCTCATGTCAATGGAATGTTGCTAATGAGACTCAGATAAGAACAGGCAGCTCCCCTCCTAAGGTATTTTATACACGGTAATAAAGATGTAATTCAAGATAAGGGCTGAGCGTGGTGTAGATTCACAGCAGGGATCCTGGGGACTGATGCTGCTTAACCACTGCCAGATCTGTCTGCCTCCCATCACACACTCACCAGTGACAGTAACAGCGGTTTGTTCTGTCTAACAAGCAGGGTGACTCTCAGGAACTACGAGCACACTGAGATCTAGTCCAGTGTGGCGTTGTGGCCACTAGGGGGCGCAGGGCCACCGGTGGGCCTTGGAAAGTATCACTCCTTAAATGGACCCAAATCACGGAGTATCATTCAAGTGCCATTAGTGGCACAGTCTGCAATATATTAGCAGGGTAACAACCGAAATCCCTGATTTATTATTAGTATTATTCGTCCCTCGACCCTGAATGGGACAGGAAAGAAGCTGGATGGGTTATTAGTACCATGCCCAAGGGTACAACAGAATTGCCTGGGAGGAACATGCACCAAGAGCCCTGCTGTCTTTAAATGTTAATCTTATGTAGAGTTGGCAGACCCGTCCAGGGACCATTTGGCATCAGATCCGAGCACCCCCCCTCCCCCCAACAAAATTTCCATAGCAACCACTCGGCTCAGGCAAATGGGGCTGCGTGGTAGATGGAGATGCCATGTGTGGTCGTGTAGGAGGAGCTAAGATTAGCTCACCCAAAAACACTGGCACTTAGTTATTTAGCAGGCCCTTTTATCTCAGGAGACGTACAGGCAGGGCAGACTGTACAGCACAGGCACGTAGCTGTCAAGGAGCCAGCCAAACTGTGAGTACGGCTAGGGGGAACAGGCTTAAGGAACGCCACCGCGTGCGTGCCAGCATCCCGGCCCCTGCCAAGCGCTACGTCTGGCTGCTCCTCCACCGGCGCTAACTCTGCATCAATAGGGGCGTTTCTACCGACCTAGATTTAGCATAATTTGATGAAAAACCATCAATGAAAGCACTCAAGTTTCAGGGGAGAAAAACCTTCAGACATGCTCGCTTGAGATGCTTTTTGTGGCGAGTCAAACCTGCAATGTGTGATTTGGTAAACTGAAAATAATATGATATTTTGTTCGTGTAGAGCTACTAACTTATGGGAATCACGCTTTGTGCAGAAGCACGAAACATGGATCTTAATCTCGCCGGATGATAACTGATGCGTATTATTCACATGACATCCAGTAATGGAAACAGCCTCTTCACAGTTTCACTTTCTTGAACTCTGGAAAGTTTTTTAATAATTTGGACAAAACTTTAATGGAGCCACTGAATACGGCCAATTAAGCGATATGTAAGATGGGTCCCCAGCTGATTGCATTTGCACTCTGGATAATTACATGCCGGCTGTGCTGCAGTCACCTGGCCCCAGCAGCAGGGCACCATGGGAAACCCGGACAGTGGCGGCCGTCAGGAGGACCAGAGCTGCGGCTGCACTGCCATTTGTAGCTGTACTTCTTCCAGGAGAACTTAGCGCACAGTGGTGATGGTGGGGGGGTTGCTTCTGGGGTCCTACTCAAAAAGTCACCGATCATATGTTTAGAAAACTAATAACCCGGGAGTAGAGTCAGAAGATGGTAGCTAGTTAGCTGGTTAGCAGAACAACCTTAACTCCTAACCCAGCCTTAACCTTAACCATAAGTAGCCAAAGAATATACAAGACATTTGCCATTTTTAGTTTTTTGATTGCAGTCACATATTTTTGTACAACTGAATTGTAGGCTCTGAAAAGGTGGTTCCCAATAATGTCAAAAAAGGTTTTTATAACGATGTGGGGAGATTTGTTTGAGGTGGTGGTGTAGTTACGAATCACATGTGAATTTTGGTGTGAAAGTGCCTCACGTGATTGGTCTGAGGTTATGTGTGTGACAGAGCACACAGAGTACAAAAAGCACCCAGCACAGCCTCCAAAAGACACAGGTATGACAGGGCAGGGACACCGCGGGACGACACAAAGAAGGGCGCTGTATGTTTATCCCAAATGCCCAGTTCCGTTCCCATAACAACAAGGACCCCAGCATTCAGTATGCCACCCCCCCCCCCAACCCCGCTAATGGAGCATCAATGGGTTTGAGTGAGAGCCCTTTAAGAAACCACCACCCCCCTCAATGGCCGGGTGCTGCTGGAATAGCGAGCTGCCGTTTCGCACTCGAAACACGCAGTGTGAAATGAACAGGACGGGCCGTCTGATTGTGGCTTCATGGAAAGTGAAACAAGGAGTGCAGCCTCAAACAAAAGCCCGGTTCCTCACTGCCTCCCCCTGAAGGAACGTCATCCAGAGCCTCAAACAAAAGCCCGGTTCCTCACTGCCTCCCCCTGAAGGAACGCCATCCGGAGCCTCAAACAAAAGCCCGGTTCCTCACTGCCTCCCCCTGAAGGAACGCCATCGAGAGTCTCGTACAAAAGCCCGGCTCCTTGCTGCTCCCTTTGCAGGAACGTCATCCAGAGCCTCAAACGAAAGCCCGGCTCCTTGCTGCTCCCTTTGCAGGAACGCCATCCGGAGCCTCAAACGAAAGCCCGGCTCCTTGCTGCTCCCTTTGCAGGAACGCCATCCGGAGCCCCAAACGAAAGCCCGGCTCCTTGCTGCTCCCTTTGCAGGAATGCCATCCGGAGCCCCAAACGAAAGCCCGGCTCCTTGCTGCTCCCTTTGCAGGAATGCCATCCGGAGCCCCAAACGAAAGCCCGGCTCCTTGCTGCTCCCTTTGCAGGAACGCCCTAAAACCTCTGAGGCCCCACACAAATATGACGTTTCAGTGCTGGATGTTATAAGTAACTTAAGGACAATGATGAATCCTTCATGAGTGGTTTTGCTGGTTTGGACTGTGTGCCCCTGATCGAATGGATGTCGATTCTGTGGCTGCCAGACCGATTATACCACTAGTGGGCCCTTAAGCAAGGCCCTTGGCCTTAAAAACTGCTCTGGGGGGCCGAATAAATGACCCTGTACTCAGACTCCAAGCTTTTTCTCTCACCTCTATGTGTTTGTCTCATAAGAGCAAGAGAGTATGTGCGAAACCAAAGCACTCCTATGTACTTGTACAATTGGCCAGATTAAGTGCCATTACATATATGTCAGTAAACCACCCCCCAAGAAGCACGGACACCCCAGTTATAAATTCAAGGCAACAGCAGCAGTTAAGAAAGTCTCATTGTAATGGCATCTGCGGCCAATACTACATAACTGTGCAGCCCTGCTGATCACAGACAGACACAGACACTACACTTGCCTAGCTGGCCTCAGTAGAACGCTAAGGTTAACACACAAGTCACGGCGTTTGCCCTCCACTGCCCTGTTTTTCCCAGAATTCTCAGCATCCACGTCAAAAGGAGAGAGCCAATGAAGAGAGCGCACTGTTCAGTCTGCCCTATTACCATGCTAATTACATGACAACAGCGGGTAACCATGTACCAGTACAAACCCCTGTTCAGTCCTGTTCATTCACATCTCTTGAGCAAAGAGGGAAATCACAGTCATTATGGGTTATTAGGATTATTTATCAGTATAAATATAAAACAGGGCTGCTGCTGGCCCCTAAAGGCGTATAGGTTCATCTCCCTGCAGCCTTTCCAGAGTGGGACAGTCACTCTGAAAGCCAACACCTCACCACTTGCTAAATATAGACAGTTTATGTTGTGATGCCGAAACGAGCCATAGAGAGCACTAACACAGCAGCACCAGCAGCCAGGCTGCATGGGATGCAAACACCGTGATGTCATCCACATTACATCACTCATGCCAGCACTTAAAGGGCCAGCGTCCCCAATATCAGGGATGCTGGGAATATGGATTATTACAGAGGCTTCCCATTTTCGGGGGTGGGGCGCCAGAAGTCAACTCACAAGAGGTCCGATCAGGATGGCCGCCTTCTCCTGGCGAACTGGGTGACAGAGAGGAGACACCCACACAAATGACAGGGAAGTGAGGACCAGCTGTGCGGAGAGCGTGATCCTCATAGTCACCTGACTCTGCCTGCTGGGACGGTCGGGCAGGTAAACAGATAGCAGCTCCCCCCCCACATCATTCATGCACTGGCACTTCTCATGCCTGAATGCTAAAAGGTGCTTCCCGTCTGGATCAGCCCCCTGGAACCCAGCATGATCACAGTGTGACTCGTTCCATTTAACGTGGCGCCACTAGAGCCCAGTTTGATCAGCATGGCCCAGTATATTCATCTCGTCAAATATTCATGCGGGACTGGGCTGCCCTGTTTCAGCGAGATGGGTCACTGGTCACCCTCCCCATGACTCACGTCAAACCCAGAGAGTCCGCTTCTTGGCTGATCAAGGCATCCTCACTCCACACTCCATGACAGAGCTCTCGACAGCAGCTCCGGGGGAGGTGACAGTCCTGTGCTCTTCCGCATCAAGGAGGGATCAACTGGGGATCTCTAGACACTAGAAGGGACACATTCTCATCAACAGACATGGAGTTCTGAGGCTCACAGTCAGCTGACCCTGTGAAACAGGAGGGGTCCTCGACCTGCATCTATCACTGCTGTAGGAAGATCAAAGCATAAACCAGTAATAAGCACTGGTGTGGGAGTCCACCAGAACAGATCCATGTTATTGGCTGACTGTAATTACTATTGCTTTAACAGAGTTTTGAGTCAGGCAGCTCATTGACCACCTAAGGGTCTGTTAGGGTCCTGTGAGTTTCCTCTAAACTGAAACGATAAACTGATGGTGAATAACATACATCGTATCTCCTGGCAGGAGTTGGTTTGGGGTCCTCTGAAGCCTTCAAAGAAGCCAACATCCACAGTTAGGGAAAGAGTTACCCGCTGCGTGATTATTAGGGAAGGTCATACTCAAGGAATTGCTTGTTTTGCTCATAGTCACTTTAGTACAGAAACACCCAAAAGAGGCACAGATGGAAAAGGGCAACAACACACATATGCACGCGCACACACATCACATTTGCATGCGCACACAAAAAAACGTACAACGCTAAGCTTAGCTTTCATACCCACTACTCCGGCACAGTGAGTCACCACACTGCCTACACCCAAGACAGTCATCCACCACAGTAACAGCACATTCACATGTGTCGTTGAATATTTCAGTCGCTCCGGATTACCGAAAACAACAAATTCCTTCAATAGAAGGAAAGATAGAAGCATAAACAAAGATGGATAAAGAAGAATCCAGGGCCTGAGCCAACGACCAGAAAGAAAGCAGATGTCTGCAGCAGCGTCGGCTGCCATCGAGGCGTCCTGTCAATCTGCCCGTTTCTGTTCTCATTCTCATACCCTGGAGCTCCCCGCGACCCAGTAGGATAAGCAGTTTGGAAAATGGATGGATACCCTGGAGCTCATGGTAGTTTTCTTCTCCATAACAGAAGACCAGTGTAAATCTGGCCGAAACTTGTGCAGCGCAAACAAACGGATGACCCTATTTCTGCTGCGCACCCACTCCCAACCGGATGGGTTCGATTCCCGCCTGCAGGCGTCTTGCGGAAAAGTTGGACATTTATGTAAATCCTGATTTGTTTTGACCAGCCGTCTGACCGCAGGATGGCGAGATGAGAAGATAGCAGGGGGAACGTTCGTAACTATTACCAGATGAAGCAGGAACGGAAAACCCAAATTTGCTATGATACATGTAATATATGAAGTGTGCTGAGCAGTAGGTAAGACCTCACGGGAAGTTCTGGGTACAGACGCACTGGAGATGCTGGCCACCTCCACCCCACAGGTACATTTCATAGAAACAAATGAAGACTGGCTCATCTGTGACTTGGTGCTTACAGGACGGCTTCCCGGTCAGAATCTCAGGGTGTTTACGCCAAGATCTCTGATGCTCCGCCAACTCAGCACTGACGCAACAGTTTCCCCTTATTCTGCACATACCGAGATGGATCAAGAAACCAAAACTCAGGCCTTAAAACAGAAAAGACGACAAAATGGTGGATCTAGGAGATCATTCATAAGATTATGGGATTAATGACGAGATTTAAATACCAAGATCAAAGCTCGGAGATGATGGAGTCGATCCAGCATAAGGGAAGGTCAGAGGCCCAGCCGTAGAGCCACAGTTGGTGGGACCAGAGATCGATACCCACTCAGTAGGATGGAGGGGGGTCTTTTACTTGTGAATCAATTACAATCCATTACAATCCATCTAACCGTTTTCCAAACACTTATATAGTTCAGGGCTGCAGGGAACCTGGAGTCTGTCACATCCTGGACAGGTTGCCAGTCCATTGCACACAATTGCAACATGTGGGATTTTTTTTTTAATAGAAATAGTTTATTATATATTATCTGATTGTTTTATTCTTAATATGGTTCAGAATCTGCTGATCGGAATCCAGGCACTGCTCTTCCTCACTGACTTCAGGTGATGTTAATTGTATAAAAAAGACAGAAAGGAAAAAGAAAAAAGAGGAATCAGGAAATTAATTACTGAAGGAAAGATCTGCCAAAATAAATGAAAGCGACCTCCAGGTGAAGCTGCTGCGTAGGGAAGCGTGAGTCAGTCAGCCTGCATATGGGCCCCGTCGCTAAGCTGACAAACGAGCTTCCCTGTTTGAAAGGGCACCGATATCCTGGGACCTTGACCGGCCATGGCAGTCAGCTCGGGTCCCACAGGGGTGCACAAGGGTGGGACACGCAGAGCTGTAAACGGTGCCGGGGCTGGAAAACCATCCTTAGTTTGCTACCAGCAGACACAAAAGAAGACGGGAAGCTTCGGCCTGGACGCCGGCATCAGCTGAGCAGCAATGTTTTTCAAACGCAGGTCGCACTTTATCAGCTTCCCGAAACACCCGCCGCAACAGAAGGCCTCTGGTGCTCAAGGACAATAAAGCGTGCGCTCTGAACGTCTACTATACACGCGGGGAAGTGAAAACGGTTTCTGAAACCGGTGAAATGCATAAAAAACGGCCCTTTATATTGCCAACCAGAGAAAACACTAGCTAATTCATCTTATTTAGAGCTTAATAATCTTTTAGCCTTTACCCTTAAATATAAGTCACTTAATGGTTCGGGCCCGAAGCATATTTCCCGAGATGCTTATTGACTATAAGCTTGGTTGTTGTTTTAGACTCGCAGGAGCTGCTCAGCTAGTGCCCAGAGTACAGATCAGACAAGATGAACTCATATTTCACCATTATTCTGGAATTGGCTCCCCTTGGATTCCAGATATGCCCCAAATGTTGCTAGTTTAAAAAAAAGGAAAAAATCTATCCTGTTTTTAACAGCCTTTGATTAGTTTATATGTGTTTTACTTTGAACTATTTTAACTCTTACATTGTCTTTTTTTATCGATTTTTTTCTGTATTGCCTTATTATCTATCCTAAATCCGCAAAGCACATTCAGTGACCTCTGTGTCTGATAATGTGCTATATAAATACACATGAAATTGAACCTGAACCTGTTACGTAAGAACTGGTTCCTCTCTGAGAGTTTCAGAGGGCGATTCCTCAGTCTTCAGTCTTTTCGGCATCTTTGAAAACACAATCGTGTTTGTCCGGGCCACTCAAACTGGGAGATGAAGCACTGAGTGAGAAGGTCACGCTGGCCGCCGGTGACACACTTCAAAAGCGACCTCACTCCCATTGGTGTTTCCTGGCACTCTGGGGTGCTTATTGATCAATAGTAATTAAAAATCTGCGTATTAATCAGAGTTAAAAAACTACGGCAGACTCAGGTGAGGGGTCCTTATTTGCACTCTCGGTGGTTCTGAGGGGCACGCTGCATTAACTGTAGCTCCAAGGATAAAAACGCTGAAGGTTACCATTGTCAGCAGCATCACTAACATGGCGCATGAACACCCAAAGCAAACAGCAGAAACGCGGACGGGCGGCGTAGTAGGAAACGCTCTCAGACACCGAGAGGGTGTCCTAGTTTCCTTTGATCTCTAGAATCCTCCCTCCTCAAGCGAGAATCTGGACATCCCTGAAGGACAAAGACACAGCCCTCCTGCGCGGGGGGACCGTATCCATGACGATGATAAAGGTAATGCCCCTGCCCGTTACAAGGCATGTGGGCGTGGCCAGGTTAAGGGCAACGTGACCACATGTTGGGAGGCAGGAAGATCTTCACCTCATGCCACAGTCACATGTACTGGGTGGCCGGACGGATACCACGTGAAAACACGGGGTCAGTGTTGCCCTGGAATAAACACCTAGACTCTGCACCAGTAAACGGAGGACTGGGAGGAGCTGGTCATTTAATAAGGCGAAATTGTTACACTGAGTCAGCTGCTTCGGCTGCTGTTCTGTGATCAGGAGAAGGCAGTCAGACCAGGTTATCCATGTGAAGCTAAGCAGGCTTGGGCCTGGCTGGTCTTTGGATGGGAGATCAACTAGGAAAGTGTCTTGCTGCTAGAAGAGGTGTTGGTGTGGCTAGCAGGTTAGCCCATCCTGTGGTCTGTGTGGGACCCAGTGCAGTGACAAGGACAGGGGGATGTAAAATGAGGCCATAAAGCTGAGGTCCTGATTCTCTGAGGTCAGAAAAGATCCCTGGGCATCTTTAAAAACAGTAGGGGTGGGACCCTGATGTCCTGGCTAAAAATGCCCACTGTGGTTCTATCAGATCTGGCCTCCTAATCATCCCCTGTATCAAATGGGGAATCCCCTTCACCACCTTAGCTACTGTGTGGTGAGCCTACTGGTGCAGAATGGCTGAGGTCACATCATCCAGGTGCGGGGTGACGCAGTGGTGGTTGAAGTGGCAATATATTAAATGGAAATTTTATGGGACGCCTGATGTTTTGGAGAACTGAAAGTTTTCTATTCATATGTAAACAGTCTGAGGCAGGAGAGAGAGGCCAACAGCCCCACCCATCATTCAGGCCCGCAGAACCCTATAAACATAGACACACAGATGAGGGGGCTGGCACTCCTTCCACAGTGTGGGGGGGGTTACAACTGTGTAGACCTTCAGAGGTCTGGGAATCGTGGAAGGACAGTTGCCCCTGAATGCAGTCTGGGGATCATGCACTCTCCATCCGTCTCCGTATATTTTTCATCATGAATTCTAGCTTAAATTATCCAGCTAACTGCGAAATCTTGTTTTGTGGATCACCCCCTCCCGTCCCGGTCTGCAGATGCCCCGGCTTCCTGACAGTGCAACCTTTTTGCACGGGAAGGGTCAATCATGTGCACTCGCCTTGGCCAGCATCTTAAAGGTCTCCGTCAGTCACTCGCTGGAGCGCTCAGTGAATCTAAACAGAGCACCACCCTTCTTCTACCATCTCCAGTGCTGCGATTCTGCCTTCTGGGCTGCAGCTCCCATCACGACCCGGAATTTGGTCTCTGGTGATACCTACAAAGTAAGAACTGTGATATAGGAAACTACCCTCTCCCCTGGACTTATAGCGACCCAGCTCTCTACCCAAACCTGGTTAGCACTATAAGTCATGATCATAGATTGAAATCCATCGAACGTTCAGAGCCACGGCATCAACGCGGCTTCCATTCGGCGATGGGAGGCTTATTCACCGGCTGGCATTTACAAAGGTCACACTGATGACGATCTAGCAAGCTCACCTGGGCGAGCCGCGTGGCCGTCTACAAACTGACAGGGCGCGCGGAGGACAGAGAGCGTAAGTCATGTGACATGAGAAAAATGGCCACCGTGTCTTCTGCATCTGGGGCAAACGGCCTAAGATGCTGGCAGGTAAAACACTGGTTTTCCAAAGGCCTGCTGCTGCTTTGTGCTAAACTGCAGTTCACCTCACAGATATATCAGAGGCAGTATTATTCAAAAAGCACCCCCCTGTGTATTTTAACTCAATTTCTGCTGACGTGAAACCCACAATGCCAGCGAATGAAGGCCATATTCTTTGCAGCGACATCAGCCTGTCGAGACCCTCACCAGCAGAGCAGCATAGGACGGGATGGAGGGTTGGACCCTGTGGGGGGAGGGTGGTGAAATACTGCCACATATACTAAAATAACCAGCTGTGCCAAGACAGTGAAACATGGTGCAAAAGGGAGGTGGTGTGTCGCTCTGTGGGTTGGGACACTGTGCCTGTCATCATAAGGTCATTGGTTCAAATCCCAGGGTTGGCAGGCTGATTTTACTCTTAACCTCAATTGTCTGATGCTTCTTTAGCATCTGCAGAATGTAAAAATGTAATGTGAAGGTTCTGTGAGTGGCACCAGAGCAGGATCCCTCACAGCATGTCCACAAGGAACAAAGTACGCTAAAACACCAGGTGGTAACCGCGATTTCAGGCTCCAAGGGTGGGGCAGGGGCAGGGGCAGCTGTGAGTCACCCATACTAACAAACACTCCCACTCCCAGTCGTAACACCTCCCGTTTGACAGCTGGTCTTGGATTAAACAACATGAATCTCTTCCTTTTCCATAAAGCTGATAAGGGGGGTAATTGTGGAATTTCACTGGGTTTCTGTGTGGTGCTGCAGTGACATGGACGGACGTCAACAGTGAGACCCTCAGCTTGTTACGCGAGACCAAAGATGGCAGCTGGGACTGTGACCTGTCACTGTGATGTGTTTGCTATTTACTTTTAATTAAAAATAACAGGATAATATCACAGGGGGTATGGATTTAAAAACCACCAGGAAAGTATCTGCCCTGCAAGGGTCATTTTTCTCTTATCAATAAGAAAACAAGACCAAACGAAAACTAACTACAAACAGACCAACCAGCTGTGGGGAAGAATCACATCCATAAGCACCCTGGTACAACCTTAGAGTGGCTGCATTATTGCACGGAAAATAGTCATAAAAAATATCTTTTTAAAGAATGTTATAAACAGGCAGCGCTGGTTTCTGGGGACAGGCAGCAGGTTCCCAAACATACACAAACTTCTGGGCCGCTCTTGAAATCCAGGGACCCTCAGTACACGGTGCCCTAAGGCAAGCCGGACCAGCTCACCCCTGCACTCGGATCAGAACCACGGACAGCTCTCGTGTAACAGGCAGCCTCAGGCCGCAAAGCCTGAAGTCATCCTTGTACTGTCAAAACGGTACCAGACAGCCCACATGGTACCAAGCAGGAAGCAGGGCACAGGAGCCCTATTTACTGTGGTACATTCACTGTGTCTGCACTGCGGACCCCGTTTTTCAGACCAAGACCCAACATCAATCAGAAATCAGAGACAGTTAAGATTTACGTGGAGCCCCGATGTGAGAGAGTGTTTAGGTACACAGGCAAGGCGACCTGTCTGCTCTATCAGCAAGTCACAGTCGGGCATTTTCGGAGCAAACCCCGGGGGCGCCGCTATAAATTTCGCCCTTAACTGATCAGGCTCCCATCTTCTGGCCGCTGTGTAACACGATAGCGGACCTCGTTTCACTAGGCAATGTGAATAGAGTGATCAAGTACTATTAATATTATAGTTAGAAGTCCACAAAAGGGTGACGCGTGTGCCGTGAATTCCGAAAAGTCAGGACATTTAGCATAACATGGAACTTCATGCTTGCATGCATGCTTGCTTCAAGTTTACATACATATGCCAATTTCACACTGGCAGAGAGAGGTCTCCCCCGCTCTGGGGAATAAGATTCGCTGCTGTCACGGCCAACGCAGTTATCTCCCTTTATTTCAACTGCAGAGCAACAAATCTGCGCCATTCTACATTTAAAGCAACATTTAAGAACAAATGATGTTCTTCCCGTTTTTGTAGAAGATATATGGGATAGTAATATGCGCCGCGAGATCGGACACTTATCTATCCTAATTAAACGATTTTGTAATAATAATAAAAAATAGGTATTTCGTTTAATTTAATATCTTCTATGAGAACTAATCTAAGATGTACTCTTAGATCCCTCTACTGTCAGTGATGGTTAAATCACTATTCCTATATAAACAAGGAAGGTGTCAGAATCCGTGTTTCGCTCGGACGCCCGCAGGTCTGGCTTGTTTATCCCGCCGACCCATGTGAGGAAGCCGTGGTAGCGGGGCGTAGGGGGGGCGTGACGAGGGGCGCTGGTGGAGAAGCACTGATAGAGGAAACATTGATTGGGGGATCGCTAATAGGGGACACGCAGATTGGGGAAGGCGCAGACCGAGAAAACGCTGATGGGGGGGAATGCTGATCAGGTGACCGCTGATCGGGGGAGCGTTGGTCGGGGGAGCGCTGATCGGGGGTGCACTCCGGGGTCGGTCACGGCCGCTGTGCTGTGATGCCCTTAAAAGCCACGGGGTGTATTACTATGACCAGGCATCTTTTTACTGATCAATAACATTTAGTCACTTAAGTAAATCGTTTGATAAAAAGATGAAAGGCGCTCGTTCAGTATGTTCATATGCTCAGTGTCAGCAGACCCGCAGAGATTAGCCTCATTAACACCAACATACAAGATGCCATTTAGCCTAGATACCTGATCCCTTTGCACGAACATACTAAGTCCCATTTAGTTTACACCTGCATACCCGATACTATCAACACCAATATAGAAAATCCCACCCCGAGAAAGCGCGGTTAGGGTCAGACTCACCTACTAGGTTAAAAACTAGGTTAATGACCTGTCTTCCCTTTATAGAAACCAGAAGTCTACGTTAGCGAAATACAGACCCGTGGTACAAGTAAAGCGCCCAAAACGCACTTAACACCTGTTTTTAGCCCGTCAACACGAGAAATCATCAGAAATAAGGAAAATGTATTTGACTTTCCCGGATCCGAAGATAAAGGCTGTAATAAAAACAAATGAATAAATGCAAACAAACATGCACACGCAAACCCTTTCAAGCGGTGACACGCATCTTTCGGCACACGGGTCATTATCCGGACAAACGCGTCCTGTTGTCGCACATTGCTGGCCTACCTGCGGTCCTGCGCTGTCCCCCGTAAGCAGGATCTCCGGCGGTCTGTCTGTCTCAGAGCGGCGATCAGAGCAGAAGGTGACCCCGATCCGGCACGTTTTTATTCCGGTCGCCACCGCGATCAGGACACGCATTGGAAGGTGGCGCTGCCGAGCCTGCGGAGGATGGAGGAGGTGCCTTCAGTCGCTGCTACTACATATTAATGATGGGTTTGCTGGGAGTCACTCCCTGAATAATAATAACAACAATAACAACAACAACAATAATATTAATCATTTTTCTGAGTATATGTGAATACTGTGTAGGTATACTTTTTAATGGTTTTAAACCTAACCGCTATGTTCGTTTTATTTTGCGCTTTACATAAGCTGTACCTTGTTTGTGTATGCACAAGAATATCCACCTAGGACCAAAATGCATCTTATTTACCGGGCCTACTACTATTACTACTACACATGTGTAAATATTTGTCCTTACCTTGTCCTTAATGGCCTGGTTGCTAATTGATATTGCTATTTTCACTAACATCTCACGCCCCATTAATGACATAAAACACTTAAACGCCGTTTTTACAATTTAGTAAAAACCTAGTAATCAACAGCCTATAAAAAGTCGTTATGATTTTATTTGTTTAATTTATTGGGGGATTAATAATTTATGTCTCGAAGATGACGACGGTAACTTTATATTTCTGGTTATTAAGTACTTCCGTATTTGATTCATGTAACCTGTGGACTAATGTCATGGGATTTATTTGTTCATACCAATAGAAAAGCATCATTATCGTCTTAAATGAAAACAAATGCTTTAAAACACAGCACACCTAAGCTGTATTCAGAAGCTGTGCAAGCTATACATTTAGGTCTGCATTTTAACTAAATATTCAAGGGCGTGGGTTTGGTTTCAACACTTTGGTAGAAGCCAAACCAGCCCCGAACCCCCACTCAGAGCCACAATGTCAATACCGAACTTTACGCCCTTGCAAAAATTATTAGTTTATTTGAAGGAAAATACAGTACTGTCAATCTGTTAACATACAAGTAAAACTTTAAAGTGAAAATATATTTGAGAGATTTCAGCTGCCTGCGAAAGGTTGGCGCCACGTCTTGGGCTGTTCCCTGCCTTACGTCCGTAGCTACCGGGATCAGCTCCGGAGCCCCGCAACCCTGCACATAGGATAAGCGGTTTGGAAAATGGATGGATGGAATATGCATTTAGTAAAGCGGTTCAGGAGACTGTTGTGATGTATTTCTGTTAAAAGAATGGGATACAATCATCATCAACTAGAGAATCGACCCACACAAATCAAAACAGATAACACCAACATGCTTTTTATAGCCTATATACACAATTTCCAGCGTTAAAAACCATTGCTGCTAAGCAACTGGCATAATTCGTACGTAGATTTTGGATCGATTCAAGACACGATTTACATACAAAATAGTCTTAACTATGATATTTTTAGCAAAGGATTTGGGGATATTTTCGTCCTGTTGGCTATGATGTATTGCACGTTCTCAGTTTTCCTCCCAGAAAAAACACACGGATGGTTCATTTGGTAGCTGTAATTAAGTACCCATAGAGTGCGTGTGTGTCTTGTGGTGGACTGGCATCCCATCCAGCCTGCCCCCTGTCTTCTCCCATTCCTTCCTGGGAAGGGCTGCAGTCTCAGCACGAAGAACGGCTAGAAAGCGGTTATGAAGGATGGATGGACGAATATATATAATACTGTTGTACTGGTGCAGTCGGACTCTCGACATCGAGGTTTCAAATTGTAATGACATATCGAGCGAAATAGTTCATTTCTCCCAATAATATTTCGGTAAGAATAATCCATAGTGCATGTCGCCCGAAATAAAGTGACACAGTTGTTTGACGGCCGCCCTGGTTGCCGTACAACATAGCGGCGCGCGGGTGCGTCACGCGTCCCCACATTACGGCATGCGCCACTTCTCGCGCATGTAGCAGCTCGCGCGCATGCTCCGGCCTTTCCGGCTCCGGTCCCGCAGCAAGCTGCAGAGGTAGGCGCCCCTTTAACACCGATAATCCGCGTTATATCGTCAACATCGCCACGTATTTGGAGCCGAATGTTTAATGGTGGACTAACGGGAGCTCTTTACAGTCATTCATGTAGACATGTCATAAAAAAGAAGTGCGCCGCGACCCAGATGGGGGGTTTAAAGCCAGCCGGACCAACTGGGCCTCTGGCGCGGCGCAAGAAATGGCTCACACTTTCAGTAAACATGCTGTAGTTACGGAACGGAACATTTGTTAACGGACTGAACCGTAACCTTTTCACCTATTTTATCCGCGTAGGGCACCACACCACGTTGCGGTTATTTAAAAGTACCCCGTGTTCGACCCTGATCGCTCCCCGCAGATGCTGATGCCCAAGAAGAACCGCGTCGCCATCTACGAGCTCCTCTTCAAGGAGGGCGTGATGGTGGCCAAGAAGGACGTGCACCTGGCCAAGCACCCCGAGCTGGCGGACAAGAACGTGCCCAACCTGCACGTCATGAAGGCCATGCAGGTGAGGCATAGTCGGGGGGTGGGATCTGCTGGGAGAAACGCGCTGTGCCCACCTCCAGGGGACCAAAGCTCTCAGTCTGCTAGCTCCATCTCCCTGACTTGCGACTAGTCAGTCACGAGGAGTAACGGGGGTGGTGTGTGGACCCTGTGGCTCTAATCGGAAGGTCCTCTGTTCATACCTCAGGGTCCCTTAAGATTATGTAATCCGTGCAGTGTTCCTGTGTGTTTAAGCCTGTGTGTCTCTGAGTACCTGAGGAAGAGAGGCTTGGGGTCCCAGCATGTCGTCGTGGGGTTTCTTCCGGGTACTCCGGTTTCTCCCCACAGTCCAAAGACATGCTGAGGCTAATTGGGGTCCCTAAATTGCCCATAGGTGTGCATTAGCCCGTGAATGGTGTGTGAGTGTACTCTGCGATGGGCTAGCCCCCCATCCTGGGTTGTTCCCCGCCTTGTGCCCGTAGCTTCCGGACCCCCCATGACCCAGAAGGATTAGTGGTTTGGAAAATGGATGGATGTATATATTGTCATAATTGTACTTAAAGCACCTTAATCTGTTTGTATTGACCGGTGGCTAGGAGGACATGCAGAGTGAGATATTCATTGCATTGTGTGACTGTTTGTTGTGTTTACCATGATAAACTCCCAAATCTTGAATCCTACGGCGTTCGTTGGTGATCACACCAAGCAGCGCTGTAGGTCATGTGTTGGCACATGGGCTGAATCCCTCTGTTTCCCCAAAATCCTCTGCAGTCCCTCAAGTCCCGCGGCTACGTCAAAGAGCAGTTCGCCTGGCGTTACTTCTATTGGTACCTCACCAACGAGGGCATCCAGTACCTGAGGGACTTCCTGCACCTGCCTCCCGAAATCGTGCCCGCCACCCTGCGACGACAGACCCGCCCAGAGACCGCCAGACCCCGACCCAAAGGTACCCCGGCCTGCTCCCGTCACTCGTACGCGTGTCCAGCACCTTCGGCGCGCTCTCTGTAATAGTGAGAGGTCCCAGCTGCCCTGGTAGCACTCCGCAGCTGGCCGCTTCCTCACAGCTTTTTCCTGAATGGTACTGGTGTAGATGGGTTTATGTGCTGGGAGCAGGGAATGTAACCAATCAGAGCTTTGAAGTCCAAAGGGGAGACCCTCTCCTGAAGCCGAGCTTGGGGGGGTTCGATAGCGAAGGCTTGGTAGTCAGATTGGGCCCTCTATGGTTGTGTGGGGCATTCGTAGGTGAAGGGTGAAGGTGCGGTGTGTGTTGGATCAGGGGTTTGTGCAAGAGAGATTGTTGCGTTCCATTTGAACTTGTATCTCAGAAATTCAGAGATCCTACTCGGAAACTTCAACTGGAACATCCCCTAAAGTTAGAATTCTGACTCGTGGACCCGGAGGAAACGACACATCCCCAAGCTCAGAATTCAAGATGGCTGCGCTCTTTATCAACAGAAGTTTAAGCTGTAGTTTTATACCGTTTATTAGCACTTAATGTCTTATTTATGGCTCATTAAATCGGTCGTACACACAGTACTGTCCATCCACTATTTTGCGACAGTGTTTTTAAGTGCAAAATACTGTACAATGTGTTGTTATCCACTGATATTGCTAACATTGGCTAACAATTAACCAGACTAGAACTGGGACCAGTTTCAGTAAGCAGGATGCTTAAGTGCACAACTGGTCGGACTTAAGTTAGTCTGTGCTAAATGTAAGTGAACAAAGATAAAGGCTATTTAAACTGGGGTAAATTAAATCTGACAGGTTAGCTGGTTAAATGGGTCCCTGGTGTTGTTAAATGGCTTTCCGACCTGCTGTACTGGAACGCTGTTAAACTCATGTGTGACGTCATTCCGAGTTCTGACCTCTGAGGTAAATGGAACGCAGCATAAGAACCGTTAGTGAGCGTGGGAATCACCTGGGAATCCTCCAGGAGTAATCTGGGTTCATGGCTAGAAATGTGGAACGATCTGCTGGCCCAGAGGGGTTGGTTGGTTGGTTGGTTGGTTGGTTGGTTGGATGGTTGGATGGATGGATGGAGTATTGAAGGGCCTTTTAGATCAAACCCTAGGGTGTTGCTGCAGTTTTTTCCCTTAAATACTGTGCACAAAGTGAGCTATGTGTTCGGTGTGATCAGGATGGTAACTTCATATTCCTTGCTAATAAAGAGCTCTGTATTTAATTAATAAAAGCTGTGTGGGTTTGTCATGGGATTACTTTCATTATATTAATAGAAAAGTGTCATTAATGTCTAACATTAAAGCAAATGAAAGCTGTGTTCCAGAGCTGAGTGAATGATAATGTGACCTGATCATTTGCCTTGTAGCGCTCGATGGAGAGAGGCCAGCACGGCTTGCCCGGGGGGAGGCTGACCGGGACACATATAGGCGCTCAGCGGCACCACGTAAGTACATGCTCCATTCCTCTCGCTGTTTGTTTTCACTGCATGGGTGCAGTTTGTGTACTGTGCTTTTATTGGTGGCCTTATTCAGATTTAAGTAGATGGCCGTGAATAGAAAGACCCTCCGCAGAGCTGTGCAGTTGGTACAGTCCAGTCCAGTGCAGTGGTCATGGGAACCTAATCTACAGTGGATTTAAATGAATTTGTGTGGCGTGCTGTATAAAGCACATGCTGCTTGCCTTGACCCCCACCCCGAGTCGGGCCCGCAGGCCTGGTGGGAGGAGGGCTGCTCTCATGCTTCACTCTCATGCCCCCCAGCCGGTGCCGATAAGAAAGCGGAAGCCGGCGCTGGAGCCTCGGCAGACTTCCAGTTTGTAAGTGTCCCACCCTGCCTCGCCCTTTAGCCCTTCAGACCTGCGTATGTTGTAGCTAATGACCCCTGACTCGTCCCTGTCTTGCAGAGAGGTGGATTTGGCCGCGGACGAGGACAGCAGCCTCAGTAACTTCCCACTGTTTCTACACAATAAAGCGTTATGTCTCTCAGCTGTCACCTGCGTGCTTCACCTCTTCCTCTCTGTGACAATGGGTGTGTTGAAAGGGACAGAGCCGGCTTGCGGCCTCTCTGACGCTTCTCAGTTCACACCGATATTCAAGAAGCATATTAACACCCCTGGGCACTGTAAGGGTACAAATTCTTTCATGGGATCTGTTCTTTGTCAAAAACCAGCCCTGATGTAAGCAGTATTTAGGCTTTCTAATTCTTTACTGGCCAGGTGTGCCTTGTGTATGTATATCTAAATAAAATATAAGCTTGTGTATTAGGGCTGCCACTAACAACTTTTTTTGTCAATTAATCTATTGAATATTTTACCGATTGATTAATCTAAAAGAATAATTTTCTTCCAGAAAATGAAATTGACCATTGCATTTAAGTTTTATTTTTAAAACAACAAATTAATGTCTTTGCAGAGTTTTAGATAATGGATTCCGGTTTCCACACTCTATGGGTGTTACTTATGCCCACAATTTGATAAGCTTAAAATATTAATGAGAGGAATATTGTGACGTCCAGAATGTAGGAATCGGTATAAATGCGGCATATTCTTGTTTATTTAATCGGGTTAGCGGAGCAGATCATATGCGAGTTTTTGGTATATCATGGAAGCGATAAGAGAACTCGGCAGCCATATTTTTTGAAAGAGGAGATATTGTGGTTAAATAGAGTTTAAAAAAAGATGGTGTGGGGTTTGAAGTCTGACTTTTTTTTTGTAAAAAGTTCACTTAATTTTTTTGTCTTTTGTTTCACTTTTAGCTCATGATGTCACTGGTTTCAACAAGCCCAGTGTGCATGAACACACACTTGCACCGTCAGTCAACATAGGATAAGCCCCGATTCTAGCCAACTTTATGGCTTTAAAAATGAGTGTATTTAGCCTTTTCAAGGATATTAAAAAGCTCTCTGCTAATGGTAATTTAATAGACATGAATAGACAGCACTCGGAATTGGTTTTGTCAGTTTCAGATAATGATTTTGACATTTTCAATCACTACATCAACTATTCATGGCGGCCCTATTATGTATGAATAAATTATGAGTGTACTTAGCTTTTTCTTCACCTAAGGCACCTATGTGTACAAGCAAGTTTTTATTCATTTAATTGTCCAATAGGCTTTAAGTGCACTTGTCACGTAATCAAGAATGAGTGCCCTATGTTTGGTACCTCTTCGTATACGTGTTTGACGATTTGCAAACTGTCCTGTAGCTTTTTAAAAGGCAAGATAATAGACAAATTTTTGAAAAGAAAATTTTCAGAAAACCAGCAATACTTGAACCTGAACCAACAGGTTAAAAGCAATGTGACATGTATTGCTGGAGAGGCAATTGGTAGTTAATGGGTTAATGGTGTGTTGAGAAATGCTGCTCTGAGTTTGCTGGACAGTGCAAGAAAACAGTCCATATGGAAGACGATGGTCTGTACAGCTTAATTTGGAAGGAGCTCTGCCTTTGGGCTGTCAGTCAGTAATGAGTGGTATGGTGTGAACGTCTCGCTGGTCGTAAAAAAGCACATCAGTCTGGTTGTGAAATACTGGTGTGTTTATTCATTGGCACAATTCCCCCCCCCCATCTTCAGTCTTGTATGGGTTTAACCAAACAGTCTCCAATGGAACCAATAGCGAACATTATTACACTGGATTATTCTTTTGAAAGTGAAATTCACAGTTAACGTCAGCTGGTGGGGATCTTCCGAACACATCACACCTTCCCACACATCAAGCCAGACCTCGATAAGCGCAAACGATCCGCCACCTCAGGCTACTGTACGATATTTCACAGTAAAACATGGTAACGCTCTGAGAGTCCTGATCTCATAATTCTGATAGGATAAATAATGAGGGACTTGAGTTTGGGTGTACAGCTGCCCCATCCCCCTAGGGCCACTGTCTTTTTAACTTGGCAGGGTTTATATACACACCGCTGCTGATTGGGTATCACCTCTGACACACCCACCGAATGAGAGAAAACGTACCTAAAAGTGTTTCACAAAACGTCATTCAACCTGCAAACGGTACCGTATACCGCTTTTAGACTGGACGTGCCTCTGGTCACTAGGTGGCGATGGTGCAGAAATTAATCTGGGAAAGATGCCCTTTGACCCCAGTAAGTCCTGTCCAATGGTCGGCGGCTTCGGCCAAGTGCTTACAAGGTTGGCAACATTCAACCCTGGGAGCTATTCCCTGATGCTGTGCTGCGGGCTTCCCCAGTTCCACATCTACTAAACCCGATAACTAGCCGATTTAGATCTGCAAACTGTGTTGCACTGTAAACTCCAGGACTGGAACTGGGGAAACCCTGCTGCAGTGATACTACAGAGGTCTTACCTTACGCATCTGAAGTCAAAACTGTCGCAGAACACAAAGCGAACCTGGCGAACAGACTTCATGGGGCTGTCAGTATAAAGCAAGTGAGATGTTAACACTGCCGACGGAATAGTACTCTGAAAATGCCGGCAGGGAGCCGTCGCTCCCCATCACCCACGACAGGCTTCACGCTGACACACGAGACAATCCGGCAAAGGAACTGCAGCTGGCGTGAACGGCAGCGAGTGCTCATGAAAGAGGAGCAGGAAACTGTCATCCAAACAGTGAGGAACACAAGAAGCAAAACACTGGAGGTGAGGACAAAACATCCTGGCACCAATGAAATTCCTGTGTTCAAAAGGACTGCAAGGAACATCCTCACCTGCAGGGGGCAGTAAATGATGTAATAAGTTCTGCTGTCTACGGGGCTTGACGGTAAACCAAGTTCCTACTGTGTCAACAGAGTACATTCCAGTGACTTGTGCTTCTTAATATAAATTCAATGGCATTGACTGATTAAAATAAACCTGAGCAAATAGTGGTTTATGTACAGATAGTCTGATGGCTCAGGAAACAAGGCCCAGTTTTACAGGAAGGCAAGGAAAAGCTGTGTAACAGCTTGTGGGGATTATAGCCGGCTGCTGAGCTAATCTTCAGGCCTGGGCCTCATCTAAGATCCAATACATCCACCCACCTTTGGCCAACCTCAGGTACAGCACCCCCTTCAGGTGGTATACTGGAGTGCTGCTTGGCCAGCCAGGGTGGGGTTCACCTAAAATGATTGGCTGACATATAAGAAGCCACCTGCTCACTGGTTGAGCTGGAGCATGTAGGAACAACAGTGCCCATCTCGACTGTTGGCATACCAGATGATAACCTGAACAAGAAGTTGTGTTGTTGCCACTGGTCGCCACCAGGTGGTACTGTTTCACTCTGCTAATGCACATTCAGTTCGCCTCCATGCTCCGAAGAGTATCTTAAATGCTGTTTTCAGACCCAGGATCCCAACACATTCCTTCAGAAGATGCGTGGGAGGAGGCTGCTCCAACAAAACATCCCCAGTCTCCAGGGCTGCGTCGGTCCCTCAGGAATCTGCTTTAAGCACGCTGCACACATCCCTCTATAAGCTGACACAGACACGTAGCCTCACGCTGCGCCCCATGGACATAGGCGGGCTTTAAACACGGATGGATTATGAACAGACACAGAGATGCTGAGCTGGGACCACATTCTGACAGAGCTTGGTAGGGATCTACCTCGTCGATCCAACGAGAGAGAGACATCAGAAACGAGAGTCCAGTGTCTGAGAGGTGGGCGCAGAGCACTGGCTGAGTACGGATTACAGGTCAAAATGTCAAACACAGAATGGGACAGGGCGGGGTTGCGGCAGGGCGGGGGTCACACGTGGGTAGCCCTCCATCTGTGAGCGATGGCTGTCGATGGCGTTAGTGGGCCGCAAAATGGAAGATGCCACATGGGAGTCCACCGCATGGGCGCATGAAATGCGATGGTAGGGGGACTTCAGCTTACCTTAAAGATGCTTTAGCGGCGCCATCTAATTCATACAGGTGCACCCCCACCCAGTGCCAAAGGGAGGACCCTCCTGGTTAGAGGATTCAGGAAATCCCAGATTAAGGCACCATGCCCTTCTAGAAAGCCGCAACCATCATACTGGTCCCGTGTGCCTTGCAGGGACACGATCATGTTTCCTTGGGACAGTCCAGCTGTGATGGAGCTCAGGCTGCAGGCCCTCAAGAGGTGGGGGCACACCGGTTGCATTCCCGATTCCCCACGGTGTAAGTCTGTGCCTAAAGCAACCCCCCCCCCAGCACTTGAGCACCAAAGAGCTGTTTGCGAGACTAAACTGGACAGTAACCAGGTTAACTTTCCGCACCGATTTCCCTCAGGGCGCTATTTCGTGCGGAGATGTTTGGTGGTTGGAATACAAACCCGCACAAACCTGCACAAAAGCAGAGGACCTGGGAGGCCTAAAACCATGTCACCTGATTGGGGTCATGAAGAACCCCAGCTCAGCCCAGCCCAGCCCAGCCCAGTCCAGTCCAGTCCAGCCCAGCCCAGTCCAGTCCAGTCCAGTCCAGCTGCAGTCCCCAAAGCGAAATTTTGGGTGCGGGAAGAAAGGGAATTAATAAATAAAAAATAAAGAATTTACACAAGACCATTTCATTCTTTCAGATCAAACCACCCAAACAGTAAAACAAATAAATACCAGCACTCACACAGAACGAGTCATACATCCATCCACGCAGATATCAAAACATCTCCCACCAGGTCCAAGTCCAAGGTGGGTCAAAAGGACATTTAAAAAGGCACCCGGAGGGGCTCACCGTAAGCACGAGCTACATCACCAGAACTTTACATCACGACAGTAAAAAGAGTGAGCATTCAGTAAGCCGTACGCTGGGGCGGGGAGGAAGGCATGCAGTTATCGATAAAAAGGAGGAGGTACATTTACAAAGTGTCGCACGCTTCCTGCTCCACACTGCAGGCCGGTGAGCCGGGCCTCTTGCCAGGGTGCCGACATAGAAAAGGAGGTCGGAGCAGCAGGAGCAGGAGTGACAGGAGGAGCGCGGGCGGAGGCTGCCCGGCCCGTTATCTGATGCCCGACACGGAGCTCTGGCTGATGCTGTAGGCCGCTGACAGATCACCGCCCAGGGTGGCCACCAGGGGCGTCCCATTGCCTGTGAGGCAGCCCTGCTGCAGAGCTTCAAAGTAAGAAGCCTGTACGGGCTTGTGGCACTGCAGCAGGTGCTGGGCGTCACCCGTCCGGAACCATTCCCGCTTCCTCCCTGCAGGGGGCAACAGAGGCGGCAGCCATGATGACACTGGGCAGAATACCTGCGGACAGAGATGTGAACATCCTACCCCAAGCCCTAAGAGAGCAAGAGAGGCACCTACCAATGTTGACCGAGTCCTCCCAGTCATCCAGGACCTCTGTCACGACGAGGACATAGACGTACGTCCTGTGTTTGCGGTCCCTGTTCTGAAAGGAGTGAGTTCAATGTCATAGGTAAAATGAATACAATCAACCCAGAAAAAAAAAATATATAGTCGAACCTCGTTACTACGTACAAGACGGGATATCAAAAACATGTACGTTATAAGCATAGAACGTTGTAACCACTT
>JAODJX010000040.1:259353-279562 GCA_026776945.1 Isichthys henryi | reverse complement strand
CACCCACCCCCCACCCCAACAAGAATGAAACCCAGGGTTTGTAGTTTACAAACTGATAACCAGGAATGCAGCAGAGCTCAAGAAGTGTTTTCACATTGGAACTGCCCAAAAATCCATAGAGGCACAGAAGTTTAGTGGAAGCAACTTTGCAGACGTCAAGAACAGTTTGTCAAAAAGATCGATGTCTCTTGGTACAGTACACTAGGAGAGAGCTTCACCTTCATTTCACGCTGGGTGGCAGGGGATTCGGGGGACACAGAACTGGATGGTAAAGAGAGGCCTCTGTACAGTGTTGTGTGGCTTAGTGGGTCAGTACACTGTCTGTGAACGGCAGTTTGCTGGTTCAGATTCCAGGGTTGACAGAGTGTTTTCATCTTTGGGTTCCTGAGCAAGACCCTTAACCCTCAGCTGCTTCAAGGACTATCTGACCCTGCATTGTCAAACAAACAAACAAGCCAATAAAATAATGAAGTGTGTTACTTTGGATAAAAGCAGCTGCTCAATAAATGAATATTGTATTTTTCTGAAATGATGGCATCATTTAAGAAACAAATTCTAAATTGAGGGAGTTACATTATGGCAGTATTGTTGTTATACTCACAGAGGTCATTACACAGCATTATACTGTATGTGTCTCGAGTATATGCACTGCCTGTGTGGGGTACCAGCTGAGCTCATAATTAAGAAGACAGCCCCCCCCCCCTCCTCCCACTCAAGGGAGTTACTTCATTTCTATGACTCTGATTTCTCATGAGAGTCCTTCCGGTTCAAACGAGTAATCCTGATTCTGCTTCTGTTGAATGTAACACTTCTCAGGGGTTTTGCGTAAAAGTTTTAGAAGCTTTTCTCCTTCTGTGACTTTAACTGAAATAAGCTTTTCCAAATAAAGGGACTAACGCGAATCACTTCCGGTAACTCCATATCGCTTTGATCCCAAGGTCTCGTTATTTGCCAGTTCTGCTGTGTACCGTTTGCGATTACGAAAATTAGACATACTAAGAAAATTACACGGTTTATTCCAGTCCAGCCTCCGCCCGACTCGCACGGAGGCGCGTAGCATATTTAAAACGGATTCATTCATATATCTTGTACTTAGTGTGTTAAATATACTTTAACCTGTTGTTTAAAACACAGCTACTTCTCCCTTTAAATGTATGGCAGAAACGCCGCAACTGGATACATTAGCGTCACATCCATCTAAAGGTTATAGCGCAGAACCGCATGAAAGGGTGCATCAGTTATGATAAACCTAGTCGTCGGAAACCAGCGGGTATCGAAAATGGATGATGGATGGAGGAATAGTTGCGTTTAAATTGAAAATGATTTGAATACGTCTTGATTCAATACAAAAATAAAGTCCTGAAACTAGATGGACGCCTTTAACAGCGTTAATATTATTGGGCGAGTAATAGAAAAAGGACCCAGGTTTTTATTCTAATTAGAAATAGAGGAATTCTATGACATCATCGCCGCAATCGCTTATTGGCTCAACCGTACCGCTACGTCACCGCCTTTCTGGGAACGTTCCTGGAAAGCGGAAGGATGGTTTATACCAGGAAAAGGGGCAGTGTGCTTATCATTTACACAAGCCACACGGCAGCTGCGCATTAAAGCTTCGCAGCTTTAAGTTTCACTGACATTATTCTCATTTTTTCGTTTATGAACTTTTTAAAATTATGGAAACATGAAACATTCCAGAAACATAAATACAAATAATGCCTGTATTCCCGGAATACAATGGTGACAAATTAATCAAAGAGAATGGCGAATGCCTAGTGTTTTAAAATAAGACTAAGCGCAGTAAACTGAAGAGGTAGCGTTGATTACCGTGGTCATAACTACAAGTAGTTTTCACACATTGATTGTAATTATGTGAAACCCATGGGAATCTCTACTGATAAGCGTGCTTTGTCACTTTCTAAATAAAACTGGTTCCTCTCTCCCCTGTAGTGGACACCCTCTCCCTCCCTGTAGCTCACAGCCCCCCTTCCCTCCCCAGTGTGGGACACCCTCTCTCCCCCTGTAGCTGATGCCCCCTCACCTCCCCTTCGGAGCGCTTATTACCTCGGCAGCTGAAGCCCCCCTCACTGCGGTGTACACTTTCTGTCTGTTGAGCCCGTCCTCCCCGTAGAGGCAGAGGTTGCACTGCCCTCTAGGGGGCGACCTAATACGCCCATACGCATCACAGGCTTTTCTCACAGTGACCGTGGGCTTCATCTGTACTGCTCAGGCTCATCATGCTAATTTCACTCCACAGTCATTGGTCAGGAGAAGAGCCAAACTCCAACGGCCTTGTTTACCAAATTTATGAACACAACAACAAACAAGTTAACTGAGTCTATGCAAAAAGTTGGTAGCATTTGGTCACTTTATTATGTATATCTGTTCCACTCCTCGTTAAAGCAAATTTCTAATCACCCAATCACACGTTACCATGACAATGTATAACATCATACAGGTACAGGAGCTTCAGTTCACATCCAACACCAGAATGCGGAAGAAAGAAGATTCAGATAACTTTGAAAATGCCATGGTTGTTGGTGCCCGACGGGCTGCTATGAATATTTCAGTAACAACTAATCTGTTGGGATTTTCATGCACCACCATCTCTAGGATTTCTAAGAATGGACCAAAAAAAAGAAAACTACCCAGTGAGCAGCGGATCCCTGGGCAAAAAAATGCCTTGTTGATGGCAGAGGTCAGAGGAGAATGGCCAGACTGGTTCAAGCTGATAGAAAGGCAACAGTAACTCAAATAACCACTTGTTACAACCAAGGTATGCAGAAGAGCATTCACTGAATTCATTGAATCTTGAAGCAGATGGGCTACAGTGGCAGAAGATCACACCAGGTGCCACTCCTGTCAACTAAGAACAGGAGGCTACAGTGGGCACAGGCTCACCAACACTGGACAATGGAAGATTAGGGAAATGTTGCCTGGTCAGATCACTCTCAATGTCGACTGCGACACTCAGATGGTATGTGACAATTTGACATAAACTGCTTGACAGCATGGATCCATCCTGCCTTGTTTCGACAATCTTATAGACACACTTTGTTGCTGACCCTGTCCATCCCTTTATGTCCACGGCGTACCCAGTTTCTAATGGCTACTTCCAGCAGGATAACACGCCATGTCACAAAGCTCATACGATCTTAGACTGGTTTCCTGAACATGACAATGAGTTCGCTGTACTCAACTGGCCTCCACAGTCACCAGACCTCAGTCCAACTGAGCACCTATGGAATGTGGTGAAATGGGAGACTCGCATCATAAAGATGCAGCTGACACATCTGCAGCAACTGCGTGATGCTATCATGTCAGCATGGACCAAAGTCTCTGAGGAATGCTTGAAGCACCGAGATTTACTGCACAAAGAATTAAGGCAGTTCTGAGGGCAAAAGGGTGCCCAACCCAATACTAACAAGGTGTACCTAATAACGTGGCCAGTGAGTGTATATGACTCACTGTAGCTTCTAAATTAATATGAATTAACTGGACGCAATGATTAATAAATAAAGCAAACAGGCACCTATATGTGATATGTTCAAATCCTGATGCCTCACTTGCAATAGCTACTGACTGCCTCTTTCAGCATTGAAGCGAATGTATTGAGCCACATGTCTCTATATCCATCTTCCTCTGGGATTTCCTGGTTTCAGATTAAAACACTTTATTGCTGGCCATGCTCAAAGCTCACAGGTCACGGAAATACCTGCAATAGGACTTTTAATTTACATCAGCAATCATCTTGACATGAGTCAATGTGCAAAAAATATCTAGCATTTATATTCCCATAATCGCAAATTGTGCAAAAAGTCGGCAATAACAAGAGGTGAGAGAATGTAACAGTGGAAAAGAGAGCGGCACAAATAAACAGGGCAATATGATATGTGACAGTGCAGCAGGCAGGACTGATTACTGCTGCTTCAGCAGGATAGTAGCTCTTGGGCAGAAACCGTTTAGCTTTGAGGTGCAGGCCTGGATGGCTCTGCCTCGTCTGCCTGATGGAAAGAGTGAAGAGATGGTCGTAGGGGGTGTGTGTGGTCTCTGATGATGCTGGTTGATCTGCAAAGGGAACAGGTGAAGTACATGCTGTCTAGGGAGGGGATGCTATGTTGATGACTCATCTTACTGTTTTTTTTTTGTTGGCAGCAGAGCAACTGGTAAACCACCCGGGGATGCAGATTGTGATGGACCTGTGTGTGATATTCAAATAACAATCCCCCATCACATAATAGGTTTCCTATTTCCTGGACCATTCAGGTTCTGCATTCTGAGGTTAAGGTGCTAGAGCTGGCCTGCCCTATTTGAGCCATAGACTATCACCTGGGGCCACATTTGATTAGGGGGCGTGAAAGACGAAAAACGGGACAAAAATCTCGCTAGGGCGCCGGAACACCCAGGGCCGACACCATACGTAAAGTGCACAGCCACTTCTCCTGGAACTGAAGACCGAACGTGTGGGACTGCATCGCCTCCCAGCGGCCGTGCGACAAAGCGCCACAATGAAACGCTGACAGGCTCTTTCTATTGGCTGCAGACCCGCACCTTCCTCCCAGTGCCTGCATGCAGCCACACGCCTTTCTTCCGTCCGCTGTCAGGGATGTTCCCTCTTCTGTTTGGCTGCAGATATAGGTGAGTCTTTTCTCTCTCTTCCGGCTATCTTTGCATGAAATAAAAATCGTTGCCATTAAGAACTACGTTTGTCTGCATTTGTCCTCCGACATCCGGACCTTGGTGCTCCAAACCCAGTCCGGTCTTGGAAACGCATATGCTTCTGTGTTATTTTAATATTCATATAAAACCATGCTCTTTAAATTTAAGTGCGTTTAAAAGCGTGGGGGGACGCCGCTCGGTGGTTTTGCACTTTTTGGCTCAATGCAAGGCTCCGGAGTGATCTCGGTGCGGTTTTGACTAGGGTTAGCAGTTATGCGTCCCGTAGCACAGGCATTACATCATGATCCAAGCCTGAGTAGCCTCTGTCACGTTTCTAAACGCCCTGCAGTCTTACGTTTATTACCACGCTGAGCCTGCAGTCACAACGCAAAATCCAGCAGGTTTGATCTTAATGAGATTAATGTAATACATCGTTTACTGGGCTCTGGTTAAACGCCCGTTTAATCGCTTCGATTTTTCATGATTCTGTTGTGCTTTTAAACGCGGTTTTGGGACACTGCTTGGCTGTTCCGCTCCCTCTCCGCCCCGTCTCTCCCCCAGGCAGAGTTCACATAGATTAGCGAAAGGACCATGTGGGGGTCACATGAGAGCCGAGGATGAGCCGTAAACAGCCGGGAGGAAACCCGAGGAGGAGACTGAGGCTCAGGTGGTCTACGCACGCGGGAGCCGAGTTGTGCCGCCGGTAGACACGCACGCACGTGAACATGAACGGCACGAGCCCGGCCCCGGTGCCCATCGACGGCGATGCGGCCGTCAGTTACGTGCTGGTTCCCTTCGTCCTCATCACTGT
The DNA here is from genome assembly GCA_026776945.1 of Isichthys henryi. Taxonomy (NCBI): domain Eukaryota; kingdom Metazoa; phylum Chordata; class Actinopteri; order Osteoglossiformes; family Mormyridae; genus Isichthys; species Isichthys henryi. The sequence goes on along the minus strand of JAODJX010000040.1, from coordinate 274,092 downwards.
TCTCGGGATGGCGGTGGCTGCGGTAGGTGGGGGAGCCGGGGGCGGCGGCTGGGGGTACTGGGCTCCTTTCAAAGATATGAGGTCTCCAGGGACGGAGTGACAGTCTAATTACGCTTTATGCTGTAATGTTCCCAGAATCCTCTGGTTTTAATATCAGGGATTGTCAAGGCGATGCGATCGATATATAGGCCGATAACGGCTGATGTTTTTTTATCAGGTAACTTAGACTTAGTTTGACAGATTTTTGGGGAAATACCCTGGTAAAGTCTGCCGTGGTGGTAATTTGTGTGGGCAGTGGGTGGTAGTTAATGAGCTAAACGACGTCTCCCTCCCGTTTCAGGTGATGTATCTGCGAAAGAAGAGAAGGTAGGTTTCCTTTAATAGAGCCAGCCGCGGGGCTGTGCGTGCCCCGCGAGCTTCCTTTGGGCGCGGGAGGCGGGCCCTGTGACCGCCGGCTGTTTGCCTTATTGAGATAAAGCCGGCATTGTACGCTCCTGCCGCGGGCAGGCTGAAGTTTGGAGGATGTCACTGAGCCGGCTGGGTCGAGTTCCTCCGGTTTTGGCTCAGAGACTGGTCCTGGTCCTGGTCCTGGTTCCGGTCCCGGTCTTGGTCCTGCTCAGGTCTGCTGGGTGCTGGCTGCAGGTCATTTTCGTTACTAACCAGAGGTCGTTAGGGCGTCTTTTCGCTGGGACCGGAAGGCTAGAATAAAGAAAAACAAAGGCAAGGAGGGTTTTTGAGCAAAAGTGAAATATCCGTCCATTCAGCCTGATAAAAAAAAAAAACTCCCCATATTCCACTATAGATGGTATTATCACCTAAACAACAAACTAAAATAAAAGAATAAAATAATTCGGTAGTTTATGTGCAGTTTTTAATTATAATTTACAGTTTGCAGTATATGAAATTATACCGGCATAATTTTAAAATATCAGTGCATTTAAAATGCTTTTAATATTAATTGTGTTAATAGTGCAGGAATAGTTCATCTGGGCACTGGAATAAGCTGTAATGCAGAGCCTCAATGAGCCTCATAATCCTAACACACTTACCAGAAACGGTTAAGGTTACAAAACTGATAACCCCAGCAGTTAACAAAGAATTGCAGTCAGACCAAGCTATACTGGTCAAGTTTGCTTCATTTGTAATTCATTCATTTTTTACTTCATTGTGTTACTTTAATGTACGTTGTTGCAGTAAACAGTGGGAAGTTTGCATAAATGTCAGTTATGTGATGCCAGATTACATAAGGCAGACTAACAAACAGGGAAGTCCCAGTTTCAGTCTGGCAGGGAGTTTATCAGTTGTGCTCAACAGGTGTTCAGTGTCTGACTTCCCATTTCTCATTTCCTCCTGATTCTGCTCAGATGGTCGTCTGTCTCATCCAGTGCCCCCATTGTGTGTGTATTTTTGTTGTTTCTGGGGCCACACTCAAAAAGTCACTTTCCCCTCCCCCCAATGAAGGTTCAAAAGCTAAAAAAAATATCTAGCGAGTAGAGTAAGAAGATGTTAGCTAGGCAGCTGGTTAGCAGACAACGCTGGTTCAGCATCTCCTGAATAAGGAACGTGGTTATTTTAGTGTTTAGTGTAAACCTCTTAGGCCCCATAAATTCATGGGCTTGAGTGATATTGCATGCAGGCGGGGCTGCTTTTCTGAACCCCTGTTTGTTACCTGGACAGAGTCTCGCCCTGTCCCACGTGGGTTTCGCCTATAGATTGGAGCGGCCTGTCAGAGGTTCCTGGTGGTTCCTCCGTGGGTTCCTCCGTGCTGTAATTTTGACGTATAGGATGTCTTGTTCGGTTTGGTCCTCGTTTCCCATCATCAATCCTGTGGTGTGTTTCAGGATTGACCGGCTTCGACACCAGCTGCTGCCGGTCTACAGCTACGACCCGTCTGAGGAGCTTAACGAGGCTGAGCAAGAGATGCTGTGGAGGGAGGAGGACACCAAGGTAATGGCCGGACCGGCATGCTGTGGCGTAGGGTGGGGTGGGATGAGGTGCTCTTGGGAGGGTTTAAATCCTGGTTTAGGTGATCCTCATGACGCTTGGGGTTTCTGCTAGGCAGCGTTTTCACTTTGGAGCTGTTGTCTTATGTTGTCTTCTTTTTCATAGCTAACGCAGCAAGCATAGAGAGGCCTATAGGGGGCACTGTGCCAGCCACAGCTGGAGGCTCGCAGTACAGCTTTTGTTTGGATCTCGGCCTTGAGACACTGCCCCTGGGCTCATGTTACTCCTCTGTGCTGTTCCATCCAGACACAGAAAAGCTTTATTGGAGTTAAATGCTCACCATTCTTTAAGTTGCTTGGCAACAGCCACATTTCTGACAAAGGTCAGGGACGGGAGGGACACTGAGGACTCTGATGATTCAGTCCAGCCGAGCCAGGACCTCAGAGCAGCTGCAGTGTCCAGCTCAGGGCAGAGCCAAGCAGGATGGGATTGCTGTATCTCCGCAGCACACTGTCGGAATGGGTTACCTATTGAAACTTCCACCCTAGATAGTTCCAGAATAAAGTGAATCATCACCACTGGTCTCGTATGGCTTCTAATCCTCTTGACTGTAGTAGCTCTCCCTCATATTTACTGAGCCTCTACATCATTAAACTTTTTAATTTTGGCTCTTAACTTTGAGGTCTCTGGCCTTGGCTCTGGGGCTTGGTTTTCCAGTCATGAGTCTTCAGGAAATTTGATCTTGACATGAACTCTGGTGCCTTAGGTGTAATTTATTGTATATATTGTAAGTCTCGATTAATGCAACATAAGTGGTAGGGGTTGGATGTATAGTTTACTGTGCTACAAAGGCAAACACCATAACTACTGGCTCTGAAACTGAGAAAAAGTTTCAAATTTTTTGATTATCCACTTGTATATCTGTATCCGCTATAATTTTCACATTTTTTCTTCCCAAAAATGTAGCTTAGTTGAACTTAGATATTTTATCACAAGATAAAATAAAACCTAGGACACCTGATTGTGTTCAAGAATATTATATAAAAAATATTATATTATATAAAAAAATTAAGTTAAATACTATGGTTCATAATAATAAAGACATGCACTATGTGACACCCTTGAAGACATTGCACAACTTCAGAGGTTTGTCAGCTCGAGGTTTAGTACAGTACTGTATGTAGTTGCTTTTATTGTTACTGTATAGTTATGTATTTTATTATTGTTCCAACTTACAAAAATTTGACTTAAAGACAAGCTTAGGGAACGGGTCTTGTTCATAACCTGATGACTGTGTAATTCTATTAGCTGTAGTTCCACATTGTGAACATTAGATGGTAGCATCAGCAATATGATGCACGCAAATGGAACTACTTGACTAAAAGGCACATCAGGTCAAAGCTCAGCATGATGCTGACCAGAGAGTCTATCGCTGCTCATGGATAATGACTGCATAAACAATGGATTGGGTTTTTGGACTATGGAGGTATTTATTGAATGTGTATTAGGTGTTAATGTTTAACAGAGTGCAGCATTTTCACCTCCGTCCTCTCTGTCTGGACTCTGAGCCTTTTGACGAGTTAATAAGAAGCTAATTCCCACTCTTCCTGATTCCATTTCCATGGGCCTCTCTGAATTCAGATCTCAAACCAGAAAGGGAGTCAATCAGACGCTGCTTCTTATACTGCTGATTAGGGACGCACCGACTGTGCAAGTCAGGGCCGATAGCCGATACCGATGTTTTTTGTTTTTGTTAATTTTGTTTATGTTGTTATTTTTCCCCCCTTTGTGCCAAGGAAACAAAAAAAAAAAATCAATTTTAAAAGCAGCTGAATTCTTAAGTATTTCAGCACTTTATCTTTTGAATGACAACAAATGCAATCAAGGAAATTTATTATGTCTTTATATACCTTTCACGTGACACATTAAAAGTCTTTTTAGCCTCCTATACAGCTACCTGTTCAATGAGAAGAATTCTTCTGTACTAATATATGCCAACAAAAATTATTTCTGTGAAATTATATAAAATGAAAATCATATAAGATGTACTGTTCCACTAAGTCGCAAGATCCTGCTGTAGCCTTTTTGGTTTCATCCCCACCTGGGTCTGCACAGCCTGCAGGCGTGAGTAAGCAAGGGGAGAGTGCTTAACGTGCCCGATCTTACTGCCAGTCGCCACCACTTCTGAGATGCTGCGCTGGCATGCAGCCAGAACTAGCCAGACCGGTATCAGTCATTGCTTTTGCTATATTTCTAGCATTATTTCTTACAACAGCATGCACTTTGGATTTGTCTATTTTCCATGTTTCAAACATTTTCTCAAATGCCTCTGAGATAGCAGATGCGGAATGGGAGCCCATGAACTCCTGTGAGTGTAACACTGCTTTTACCACGTTGAAATGTTTGTCAATCCACTGTGCAGTGAGGCTAAGCATACTCATAGGGCTAGCGTCCGAACTCATAGGGCTAGTGTCCATATATCAGTCATAAAACTGATGGCAGGGATGCCACATGCCAGTAGCTGATGAATGTATGAGACCACAGCGTTGTACACTTCAGGGAGACAGACAGTCAGCAAAATATCGATGACTGGGCAGTCTGTGGCAGGCCTCCATATATTCCATCAGGCTTTGAAACCCCGTGTCCTCCACAACAGGGAAAGGCTGGTTGTCTAACGTGATAAACTCCATCACCTTGTTAGTGGTCCCTTTAGCTTTGGCGCTTTCTGGGTGGATTTTCTTTAAATTTCTCAAATGCTGTGGATATCAATGGAGTCTTGGTGGTGGCGGTTTACCCTTTTTTAATTTCTGTTTTTTTTATCAGCTTTCAGGAAATCATTGCATACTCCTACATGTCTGCTTTTCAAGTGGCTGTTGAGATTTGTTGTAGTAAAATTCCTGCTTTTAGTACTTCCTCTTCAGATATCACTAGAACACGTCTTACAAACTACATATTGCCGATCTTTTTCCAAGACAGTGAAATACTCCCACTGAAATGACATTTTCTTTCACTTTTATTTGCAAGCAAATCACATGCACTCAAGGTGCCCCGTTTCTCTCTAGTGCCATCTATTGGATTTTCTCCAAATCTGCAGGTTAGTGCAACCAGTGTTGCCATATTGGGCAACGTCTACCCAGAGCAAAAATAATGCTACACCACGTATATATACCGGCCACTGCATGGGGTTAACTTACCGATGGCCAATGGTAGTCAACCTGGCAAAGATCGGCCGATAATGATATTTGGCTGATATCAGTGCATCCTGACTGGTGTTCCAGTATGATAGCTTTGGAGTCCTGCCTATCGTGCTGCTGATCCATGATCAGAGGTCAGTGTTTTTGTACTTTGGAGTATCCTACTGTTGAATTCTAATTTGAGATCAGTACTTTTAAGGAAGTCTTTGGTTTTCCCAGCATGGGCATGCAGCATTAAACATACCTCTGATGTCACCTTTCGGGCCTGTGATGTCGGTTGCCATGGTGCCTCTGTAGGAAGTATGAGACCTCAGAGGCGGCGCGCTAACATATAGATTCATGGTGCTTCATTGTGGCCGATGGTGGGTTTTGTCCACAGAGACATGCCTAAGATGATTTTACATGCCGGGAATTGAATTGAAGAAACATTTAAAATGATCACACCATTAAAAAAAAAAAGGAGTGCATACTGTCTGAAGTTCGTCGAAAAAACAAACTGACATTCATGAAATTAAGCAGCATAAAATCACGTTTGATATGAAGATGGGTTGTGAGTCTCATTGCTTTTAGCTTAATTTACATGTTAAAATAAATACAGTTTGCATATATAGTGCATTTAGTGTATTTATGTCTTCATTTTGTATATTTTAATTTTTATCTTTTTCATATGGGGGACTTGCACATTGAATCTCATTGTACTCTGCACAGGGACAGTAAATGAATTCAATTCGGTTTTTATTTATTTAGCAGATGCATTCATCGAAAGTGACACACATTGACCCTGGGAGTTGAACCTACAACCTTCTGATCATAGGCACAGTGCCAATTCATTTCCCCTTAAAAATAGATGCAATTTTAATGAACCTTTACAGATCAGCTTTCTTCGTCCCTGTACAGGTGGTGCAAGGCTGGGCCAGGACGTACCAGCAACGCCGCCCCCTGCTGATGAAGGATACTCAGGCATGAAGAATATGGAGACGGATACGGGCCACGCGCTTTCCAGGCTCTGTGAGCTTCCACCAAGCCAGCCACGCCACTGGGGTCCTTCGCCTCTTCTCCTTGGACTCTGAGATCTCGTTTGAGCCATGGAAGAATGGGGCTTCCACCACCCGCCTCCAGTTTGCAAACTGGTGCCTCTGTTCTGAAAATTTAAATATGTTTATGTCACCTGCAGAGAAGCAAATGGTGGCTTGTCATCACGCTCTGCGTTTGGGTTTCTCCCCTTCCATTGATGATGTTGCTGTGGGATTCCTGCTGATGGTACCAGCCAGTCCAGCCCTATCATGCCTCATACCTCTGTTCACGTGGGGTCACCATGACAACGACTGGCTGAGTGTTGGAGCCACGGTCAATCCCCCCGGTGGGAGGAACAACTCCATCAAACAGACTGATAGAATGAAGCCCCCGATGGGGGTTAATGGCAAGGGTGTGGAGGTGGGCATGTCCATCAACCTGTGCCCTGACAAAGGGGTGTGGCCTATTTCTGTACATGGATGCCAAGACAGGAAGTGAATGAGCCAGTGGCATTGGGGCTGCAGTGTCTGGGGGAGGCATGACTTTTGGCCCAAATATGTGCTGCCCCCCCTGCTGTTTGGAGGCTGCGGGTACCCGCGGGGGCTTGGGCAGGGGTAAGGGGAAATGCCAGTGGTTTGACTGTACCGACCAGTCAGGAAATGTCTCCTGGATGGTCATCTTCAAAAACAGAGCCACTGTTTCATACCATACTGATTCATACCAGGCAGCACGTGCCCCCCCCCCCCAAAGCTCCCACCCACGCTGCCACAATTGTATGTGAAATGCATTCCACTTACATTTGGACCAGTAAGACCAACAGAACAAGGGGTGTGTGGCACAGTGCCAGGCCTGATCAGGTTCATGGGCTATGCCTGCCTTTTGGTTTCTGCCGGCAACCTCGCAGACCTCTTGATGATTAAAGTCGCCGGCAGCAGCCGCGGTACAGTCATGGATAAAAAGTGAATCGCAAAATTAAGTTGGACTTTTCATACCCTCAGGAGTCCATCCCAGTACATATGGTGCTTGTGCTGACAAAAATATGTCTTCATAAAGGAAATGAATTGTGTGTGCAGACAAACTGAAATGAAATGTCTATTTACATATACATATATAAATACACACGCACACACACATATATACAAACATACTTATATATATATCCATCCATTCTCTGAAACCGATTGTCCTATTCAGGGTTGTTGGGGGGCTGGAGCCTATTCCGGAGGCTACGGGTGCAAGTGAGAAACAACCTAGTTTTGGATGCCAACCCAACGCAGGGCACACTCACACATGCACACCTATGGGCAATTTGGGAACTCCAATCAGTCTCCGCATGTTTTTGGACTGCGGGGGGGAACCAGAATACCCCAGAGGGACTCCATGTCGACATGAAGAGAACATGCACGCTCCATACACATGGAGTCAAGGCAGAGACTCAAACCCTGGTTCCAGAAGTGTGAGGGAACAGTGCTAATCACTGCACCTTTGTACTCCCCCCATGTATATATAGCTTTTTCTACAAGAAATCTGTCAATTTTATTTCAAATTGTCGAAAACCTTTTGCTCTGAAGCCTAGAATTTCCTTTTACTTTCAATTTACAATTCAACTGCTTCAGTAGAATAACTCATGCTGAGTAATCCTGAAAACAATAAGCAGAGAATGAAACTCAACTCTGACTCCCACAGTGCAGAGCAAAGGAGTTAAATATCAAGGAAGTGAATCATCAGGGTTCAACAAGACAGGATTGCTCAGGCGCGAGACCGCTGCAGATTTATGGGTCGTATAAAACCAGAGTTTAATTACTGATGCCAAACATGTGACTCTTCGAACCTCCCCCACCCCATGTACTGCGTTCACCAGGTAATGCTCGTAAAACACCAGCAACACAACACCAGATAGTTCTCATAGGAAAGGTTAATTTGACAGGATTGCAGATGAGTCACAGATGAGGCATGTCACGATTGCAGGCTGTTAATATAACTGTTGTAAGCAAATAAGAGTATTTTTGTCAACAGATCCATTCGAACATGATATCAGAGGAAATTCTAGAAAGGCACAAACATTTTGTTATATTCTTTTGTAGTGGGTGACTCACCAGTAGAAGCTATTTCAAGGTGGAAGAATGGACAGATGGGTGGGTGAATTTTCTTTGTACATTCCCACGTCTAGCACACCTTAGTTCTTCATGCAGTTCAGATGGTTCAGTCAATTTAAGAGCACGGCTGTTCCACACAGTCTATTTACTTTACAGCTATATATACAATCACAGGAATGAACCTTTTTTAATCTGCTATACTTTTAATTTGCTTAAGTCAGTGTTTCTCAATCCAATTGTTGGGGACCACCAGACAGTCCACATTTTACCTACCTCCCAGCCAGGGTTGCCAACCGTTTGTGAATTTGTGGTGTTACGCTGGCCCGTAATGAAGGACAGGGATCCAGAAATGCGCGCTCTAGAGATCTTTAATGATCGTACAGCAGCCGAAGGACAAGGGGCCAGAGGCAAGGAGAATAGTCGTTCGTATTAAATTCAACCTGTCCATAGATTTGTAAATAAATGACCATAAAACCTAAAAAAAAACTTTGCTCCCAACACACTTGAACCTCAGAATGAAGAACGAACCCAAAAAAATCAAGAACACTGTATATCTGTTTCAGGTAGGAAGGAGCGAAAATGTAGAATGTCTGACAGTTCCTGAGGACTGGGATAATACAAAGACATGTCTTCGACATCTACATTCTGATGAAGGAAACTAGTTAAGTTCCTCATGCTGCAACCATCTAATACTGAGCAGATGATTTGTACAATATGGGCATAATGTATGAAGAAATTAGGCCAGGCAGTTTTCTCGGATAAATGGTTATCTTTTAGTCTATCAGTACAATGCAACGACTCTCCTAACTGGACACAAAGGCTGTGCATTGATCACCACAGATGCAAGCCTGTGCTGTTGGCCACTTTAATGCTCTTGCTGATTTTCATTTGCTTGGCTGACACTCTGAATGACACACAACCTTCATGGCATCTATCAATAAGCCAATTTATTCAAGAATGGTGACTGAGAACCCAAGATCACCGATATTAAAAGTACATTACACTTTGCAATGTATGATAGTGAAAGTCTGGAGTCTCCCGCAACGCCTTCTGCCCCAACGAACCCCTACCTCCCCACCCGGGGCTTTGACTGTCATGGGCCACGCCTCGCTTTTACAGGCTGTAAACACTCCAAGACCATATTCATGCTAACAGGTTTGACTGAGGCTGTACTGATTTTTTTTTTTTTTTGGGGCGGGGGGCACACCTGATCAGTGGAAACTCCTGGATTCCTTGGCATTTTTATTTGTGACAGTGTCAACACGGCATGGCAATGAGGGGCATGAATGGATCACAGGATGCAGATGGTGTGGTGGCTTGGAGATGGGTTACAAGATATCAGCTCCTGATGTTTCCATCTGTTTCATTGGCAGCTTTATCCTTGACAATAGGTGGGTGGTGTTACCCCTTCCCTTTCTTTTTTTTATTAGCCTTGTTGCTAATAGTCATGTTTTGTGTTTTGCATCCCAATGCGCATAACCTGACCAACACACAGTGCTGGTCTCCCAGCCCCCTGACACCATCCTCGCTAGTTCAAGTTTCATGCATGGTGGATATACCAGTCAGACACTTCAAGGTTATAGCATCCCTGAACCCTGTAGAGTGCCATCAGAGGAGCGAAGGACTCACTATGGATGGATGGAGCAGTAGGAACCAGAGATGAGTTGCTATGGGACAAAGTGTCCCAACAGTCAGAGTAGCATGTAGATAGAGGTAGTGAGCTTGAATCTTAGGCCAAAGAGCAGCATTGAAAGACCTCATCACAGCTTGGACAGCTGTGGAGAAAACTCATAGGAGGTCAAAGAAAGGACAAAGACATGGAAAGGCTCATTCGAATTGTCCTGTAATATTGAATTTATTAAAAGAGTTGTGTGTATATGAGGGGCATGCTCCTATGTGACCACAGTAATACCCCTACTCCAAATATTAAGCAACAAGACAGAAAGAGTGATCACGGGTAGACACGATGTCCAACAGTTCAGGAAGTCACATCTGCGAACAGGACTAGTAGCACAGTGTTCTGGTGGGTCTGTACAATTCTTCTGCATTTGGCAGCGAGAAGAAAAAATTTAAACATAAAGCAGATAGAGGAAAACAAGGTGAGTATCAGCTACGATTAGCTGATGAAATATCTCAGAACAGCAGCATCCATGAGTTATATGATCCAGAGGTAGGTGCAACACAAATGAGGGCACATATCCTGCATTCATCCCGCTTCAGCGGTGACGTCAATGAGGATGCCGCATGTGAAGTCTGGAGAATCCAAATCAGTTGCTCTGATGCACAGATCCCACCCCAAACACCAAGAAGTTTGCCTAACCTCACTGTAATGTACATATAGGACTGCAGATATCTGAACAGTCTGTCTTACAGCACTCCATAGGGTGTTTCTGAGGAACATCCTGCCCACTTCCCACATTCACCATACTATGAAGTGGCCCAGGAACATCGTTCAGACCAAAGCTTGTTATCATTAGTCGCCAAAATGAAAACAGCGGACAAGAAACTTTCTTGAATTTTAGGGACAGGCCATGCGAGCTGTCCTCTTATTCCTGAGTCGAGATACATTTGCTCAGTCGGAAATTAAGAACATATTCTGCATGCTGTAATTTGTGGAGTTGGGGGCACTTGGACGTGACCTTAGATGGGATCTGATCTGAGTCACGACTGCCATCGGCCTGTCAGAGACTCTTGAATCTGCATCAGTGGCCTGTGCTGGCTGCCACCGCAATCGGTCATTAGATGTGTCATCGGGGCTGGAGGGAGACTGTAGTTGGGGGCTGAATGAGGCACGATGGGGGTGGGCATGTATGTTTTAATGGTACAAGAACAGCCAATATGTAGAATAGGAAAACATTGAGGTGAGGGGGTTGGGTACAATATAGCAGAAGGTTTTGAACTGTTTGCATTGAGCAGCCAAATCATTCATCCGAGAAAACAGAGGTTCCTCCATCTGGCTAATTAGCTACAGCAGCAAGTCCCATAGGAATCACGAGAGCAGTAGAGGTTATGCTCATTTCAGCGATCAAACAAATATTGTTTTAAAAGAAAGATACAAGGAATGTCACTACGGCTAGAGGCGCAGAACACCCAAAGGATGGAGGAGGACCAGGCTGCCAGAGAAGACGAAGCCCTTTATAGAAGCTAGCTGGTATTGTCCCCAGACCGTCGTCTCGACTTACTGGGCATGGCCCAGATGTTACTCCCCTTATCCGGTGCTGACCTTCAGACTAGCACGAGTGTTTGGGAGTGCCTTGATAGCAGGGTGGGACTTTGGAATGGGAGCCCTGAATCCCGATGAAGTACAGAGCTTAACTACAGCATCATGCCCTTCTATGGGAAACAAGTGCGGTTCTCCTACACGCATGTCTGAAGACTAAGCACGGGGCTTCACTACAACATGTTTCAGTGCGAAAAAAAACACACAGAACTACTACAACCAGCAAACACATCTGCAGAAGCTGACAGGTTAATATCTCCCTGATGTAGGTGGTTTCACAGAAGGAAAAAAAAAATCCCCCAAAATCACAAAAAGGTGACAGCCAGTGTCTTAAAACCCCAAAGACAGAGGAAAGCCCAGGGTTTCAGAAGCTCCCTAGGAACGTCAGGGAACCAGGACCACATGGGACAGGAAGGCAGAGCAAGCTGTCATCAAGTGAGGTATGGAGAACAGGGCTCCACCTGTTTGCAGTATACCGGGAAGTAACTGAGTAGTAGCAGCATGATTGAGGAAAGGCCCGTCAAGCGGGCTGTGATCGAGAGTTCCCTGACAGCTAGGAAATAAAGAACAGCAGCATCCCTTATCAAGCGGCTTAATACACTACAGACACACTGCAGTTGTTCGGTCTGATGTGGCCAAGTGACACGTCCACGCATTACAAGGTGAGAATGGGATTGGGGGGATAGGAGGAGACCCAGCGCTTGAACGGGGTCACGGCTGAAACCAAGAGACAACAGGACCCACAAACCCCCCCCCCCGGTTTCCTGAACCCAGCCCCTCCGAACTGTGGACCCTTTGGTTTATGAATTATGAGTATCACTGAGTCCTATACGTCAGGCCCCACAGCTATAGGATAAGTAAAGCCGCCCCCTCCCCAAAAACCAAAACAAATAAAAAGCCAGCAGTGGACATTAGTGAGCACTACCTGGGTTTGGCTGCTCTAATTCAGGGCAAAGCCGCGGATGGGGCAGACTCTGCCAGTACCCAGAACCTCGCGCGGAGAATCAGAGGGTGCAGGGTCAGGATCCCACATCCACATCCCCAGTAAAACAAAACAACTACCGGCACCCAGCGATGGAGCCACCAGTCTGGGGGAGGAGATGGAGAAAATACAGCATAAGACATATCATATATGAACATTATTAATTATTAACTGCAGGGCCACAGTCACTGACGCAGTAGTGTAGGGGGAGGGGTGTCACCTATAGCCAGAGAATTTCACTTTGGCAGCAACCCTACTGATAAGTCCCACTTGGTAGATTTTACCAACCAGGGGATTGAAGCAACTTTTGAGGAGGGTTCAAATTATTTGACTGCATGCCTAATTGGTTACAAAACTTTCTGGTTTTTTTTGGGAAGGGGGGGGGATCTTCAAACCGGTTACTTTACTACATGGCTACGTGCCTGGTGATACACTCGTCTACACTCAGTCTGGAGTCTTGAAATAACACTTCACACCTCACAAAGATATAAAAACAAAAATCATGTAGGCAAATTCACCTTTGTCCAGTATAAAAGCGCGTCTGCAATACCCAAACCCACTAGGAGATCTAATGGGAAGTCACCAGTTTGTTGTGTGATATATAGACATACATATAGATCATCTCTCAGGTCAGTTTTCATTTCCAGTGCTGCTGCAGATAAACGGGGGGGAGGGGAGGGATTATTGGCGCGGTCCAGCTCTGGTTGACAGGAAGTCAGTAAGTTGAGTGATGAGGTAGTGCGGCGTCCAGGTGGGTTACTGCTCCCCCTCCTCCTCCTCCTCTTCCTCCTCTTCCTCCTCATCCTCCACAACCCCAATAGACGGCAGCCCGCCAGCACTCAGCCAGTCCAAGAGCATAAAAAAGAAGAAAAAGAAAAAGAAAGACAAGAGTGAGGAGGCCAAGGCAGATAAGAGCCCCCCGTCGCTCAAGAAGCCATGTAAGAGACGGCAGTCGTCAGAGTCGGACCTAGAGAGCGTCATCTACACCATCGAGGCTGTGGCCAAGGGAGCCTGGGGCAGTGAGAGGGCGCAGAAGAGGAAGCCCCGCCCACCATCTGGCGATAAGTGGGACTCTGAGGAACCTGGATCTCCAAAGAAGAAGATGAAAGCCAAAGTGAAGAAACTGGCCCAGGCTAAAGAGGACGAGGGGTCTGCGGGGGACTGCAAGACCCCAGAAGTGGAGGTGCCCCTAACCTGCCCTGAAACTGAGCCCATGGGTGTCAGTGTGAAGGCAGAGCCCCAGGTCAGTGGGGAAGAGCCCTCGCCCCCAAGCACACCAGCGCCCCCAGTCCTTCCAATCAAGGCCGAGGAGAAGGATGGAGAAGCCAGATCGGAGAGCTGTGGCTCCAGAAAGTCAGAAAGGAGCTGCAAAGGCGCCCTGTACAAGACACTTGTCTCCGAGGGGATGCTGACTTCCCTGAGAGCCAACGTGGACAGAGGTAGCCGGGGGGTGCAGGGAGAGATGCGTTGCTGTCATGTTGGTGTTAAGACCAATTCATACTTCACTTTTCCGTGCACACTTTTAGTTGCGCATGGGGGGACGTGACACAAGTTTTGTCATTGGGATGGCTGCAGATGGCTGCAGTTGGTGCGCATGTAGCTCAGATTTTAGCATCTAGTAGAGATCGTGCACGTCTGTGCATGTCGACTGCAGATGTATAATGTCATTTACTAGGGATTTCCAGTAGGTGGCAACCCTAACTTTCACAGATCAGCAGTCAATAAAGAAAGATTAGAAAAAGAATAGTTGTTATTCATTATACTGAGGTGTATGGCCTTTTAAAAAGCAGCACTATTCCATCATTTAGAAATCTTGGCAATATAGTTCATCGCATGGTGAACCAAACTGTTCATAAAAGTTTTACCCCGTTTCACTACACTGCTTTTATTTGTGTTTGTTGCAAGACATCTGCCCTTCCCTTATGTGGTGTTGTAATCATGCACCAACCGCAGTCATCCGCATCTGCAGCAAAATGTAGAATGAACACAAGCTGCCATGTGGACGACCGTCCGCAGCATGAAAGCAGATGCCAAAAAAGTGAAGTATGAACTAGGCTTAATGTGTCTTTTGATTTTATTAGTTCCTGACTTGTTCCTAAAGAGCAGCGGCGCTACATTGTGTTTCTCAGTTGAGTCACAAAACCAAAGGGAACAGCATTGTACATGTACAGATATGGAAATACCCAAGTCAATGGTTTGGTTTGAAGTCGCCGGTGTTAATGGAATCCATCACTTCAGATGCCAAAAAATCTTCTAAAATGAACAGCAAAGCACAAAAGGGTCTTAACC
>JAODJX010000040.1:210346-227033 GCA_026776945.1 Isichthys henryi | reverse complement strand
CACCACACCACACGGACACCGAAGAGAGTAACCGAGAGACATGTGAGGGAACAGCCGCACCACACCACACGGACACCGAAGAGAGTAACCGAGAGACATGTGAGGGAACAGCCGCACCACACCACACGGACACCAAAGAGAGTAACCATGCTTGTACAAGCATGAGGTACATTGGAATGTGTTAATTTTCAAATATCTCATCATGCTCTGCTTTTTAAAGACACACAGACATATAGAGGCGAGAGTAAAGCCTGGAGATGTGGCTACTCTGCTGGGCACAGGGTTCAAACCGGCAGCCTTTCCAATCATAGGCACAGAGGCCTAACCCACTGAACGCAAGAACATTGTTTTCATGTCTCAGAAAGAGTTTTTGAGAAACAGATCCCTTGTGAAATGAATGTTGAATGAACTTTTCTGTTATTGAAGAATTTTTAAAGCTATTGGTCTGAGAGGAACACTGGGTTGTGTTTCATAGGTATACGCGTGACCTTGGTGCTTGGTTTATTTCACGTGATGGTTTAAGATTAATTGCCATTGATTTATTTCAGGTAACTATGCATGCTGGAGATTATTCAACTACCCACTAATGCCCTCATACTATTATGCTAAAGCAGCTCTTCTACAAGAGTGTAATGAAAACAGTCATGACAGCAGCTCCATGGGGCCCCCTTCTGGTTATACATGGACACAACAAGTACACAGACACACAACTATGGGTGACTGGAGAGATTAGGGGCTGTACCCAAGACTGGGAAATGTCCATGTTTGTATGTTTCTACATTCACCAAAAGGAGTACAGTGGTAAAAATCACATGAGCTGCAACTGATTGGTTCCACTTTGTTGAAAGATTTGCACCACCCCCCCCCCAAACTGATGGCAGACTGAGCTGCCCCCAAACCTGCTCAAACCCATAAAACCCCAATGTTAATTTTACTGGGGGAGTCTATTTCTGGCTCAGAGGGGACGTGAGCAGCCAGTGTTTGGAGGAAATGGCTGAGTATTTTCCCCTCCTGTTCACTGGCGGATGCCCCTCTTTGCAGTGTCACTGTATTTCTGTGCCTCTCTGACAGCAAACAGACAATCCCACACAGACGCTGTTCCACCCACAGCTGCTGGCTCAGTGAGGCGTGAAAAACGGAGAGAGATTCATAACAGCAGAAGAAAACGAGACAGAACAGGGACAAATGACCCCCATCTCCTCGATTTGTTTTGCTGAACTGCCCAGTAATGTGGGCTGCGTGATTATGCAGTGATTTCCCGAACTATGATGATTACAGGGTTACAGTCATGGTGTGACGTCCCTCTATCTACCTCTACCTATAGGTGGCGACATCAGCTGGGGGGTGATGCCCCTCTATCTGCCTCTATCTATAGGTGGAGACCTTAGCTGGGGGGTGACACCCCTCTATCTGCCTCTATCTATAAGTGGAGACCTTAGTTGGGGGGTGACTCCCCTCTATCTGCCTCTATGTATAGGTGGAGACCTTAGCTGGGGGGTGACTCCCCTCTATCTGCCTCTGTCTGTAGGTGGAGACCTTAGCTGGGGGGTGACTCCCCTCTATCTGCCTCTATGTATAGGTGGAAACCTTAGCTGGGGGGTGACACCCCTCTATCTGCCTCTGTCTGTAGGTGGAGATCTCAGCTGGGGGATGACACCCCTCTATCTGCCTCTGTCTGTAGGTGGCGACTTCAGCTCAGTGCCACTGTATAATTTTATGAACTGTTTTAAACGCGGTTGTAGATGCATGCTAAACAGCTGTATTTCGTTTGATACATAACACATATTTCCAGATAATTTCCTGATATCTATATATCTGCATGGATGGTCTTTAGTATGCACCACAAGCTCTTTAGAAATAAAGTGAACATTTTACTGTATTAATATTGTATTAATGTTACAATAAAATTGTTATTCATTTTCAGGAATAACTTGGGAAGCCGTCTGAGATGAGAGTAAATCTTACCTCAGGCAGTGTTTTTGAAGATGCCAACAGTGTGAAGTTGGATGTATGGAGGCTGTATAGATTAGAATGCTGTGTGTGTGTGTAGAAGGGTGTTGGTTCTGATCCTTGAGTCTGCAAAGTGATATTACAGCCAAACTAACAGGGAAGGCCCATAACCTCCAGCTAGTCTAAGGGACTGTCTGATCTGGCTTTCTTAATAAAATGTATGCCGCATTGGATAGAGGCATCTGATAAATAAATAAAATGTGAAAAAGAGTGTCTTTCTTTAAGGGAATCGGAGTCTGCAATGATTATGCAACACTGACCTTAGATGCTGCGTTTAAGGACATCCTGGTCAGCAGGGTTTGATGTTGGGGCCGCAGAGCAAAGCCAAAGAAATGGACAAAGAAATGATTTACGATTAACTAAAGCTGTTTTATCAGTTCTAAGCTGGTTACTGGATTTGGGATTTGGGGCTGTCCATCACATTAGCTGGATTATCCAGGAGTGGTATCTAACACATCCCATCTCTGGTTGCAAACACACAACCGCATGTTACTCATCATGCTGTGTGCAGGGGTGTCTGTCACAGATGTGGATTTTCACGGTAAATGGGACAGGAAACCATTCGAAAGTACATTTGTGAATTGCCTGCAACCCACCTTGCCTGCAAGCCTCCATTTCAATGTCCCTCTCCTGTGTGAGTCATCTGGTCTGTCTACATCTTCTGAAACCTTCCAAACAGAAGGCCCAGGTCAACATCAGTGTTGGGGAACTAAGACTTCTGCAGCTCCTTCCTATGTTCAGGCATGTAGCTGATGTGTACAGAAGTGTTATTTCCAGGGGTTGGGCAATGAAACGGAAAAGTCCTAGTTTTAGACCATAATTATTTATTAGTATGGTGTAGAGCCTCCTTTTGTGGCCAATACAGCATCAATATCATTTTGCGAATGACAGACACAAGTCCAAAACATTTCCTGATTCGCTCCTTCAAAACATCCCAAAGTAGCTCAATGATATTCAGATCTGGAGACTGTGCAGGCCATGGGAGATGTTCAACTTCAATTTCATGGTTATCAATCCACTCTATCACCGGTCTTGCTGTGAGTATTGGTGCATTATCATCCTGATACATGGCACCACCTTCAGGTTATAAAGTCTGAACCACTGGGTGAACATGGTCCTCCAGAATGATTCGGTAGACCTTGACAGTGACACACGCATCGAGAACATGTAGTGGGTCTAGGGAATGCCATGACATTGCAGCCCAAATCATCACTGACCCACCCCCACTGCTGGAGTCTGGGTACTCAGCGGTCTGGGAGGTAAAGCCTCTTTGAGGCTTCTCTATACATAACTCAGTTAATCGGAGAGCAATACATGTTTCACATTGTCCACATGCCAGGATCTGTGCTACTGGCACCATCGAAACCGACATTTGGCATTGGCACGAGTGACCAAAGGTTTGGCTATAGCAACCTGACCATGAATGTTAACCCTGTGGAGCTCCTGATTTGCAGTTTTGATGTTTAACAGGAGAGTCGAGGTTTGCATTTAATTCTTCAGTGAGTTGGGCAGCTGTGGTTTTATGTTTTTTTGGATGCACCCTGGGTTACTACTCAGATGTCCCATTCAGACAGCTTCTTCTTGTGTCCACAGTTACTCCATCCTACGTGGTGGTATGCAGACATCACCCTGGATACCGTGGCTCTCAATGCACCACAAAGACTTGCTGTCCTGGTCACAGATGCGCCAGTGTGATGTGCTCTGATGTGTCTCTCATCATGTTGTGCGTATTGCAGTATTTTATGCACAGCTGTGTGATTGCTCTGCTAATTCAACCTTCACACTCTGCTCTTACTGATGGAATGTGCAATCAGTGAAGATTGGCCACCAGGTCACGCATATATTGGCGTGAAACCACAAACACCAGTTTGGCCTGTGTTTCAATTTCATTGTCCGACCCCTGTACATTTGCAGGTCAATTTAAAGTAAGAAGCATGACTGATTCCCATGATTGATCGATCGATCGATTTTCTGTACTTGCTTATCCTATTCAGGGTCATGGTGGAGCCAGAGCCTATCCCGGAAGCTATGGGTGCAAGGCAGGGAACAACCCAGGGCAGGGCACCAATCCATCACATTATCCCGATAATCAATGACACGCGTTTATAATTTGATCATGCTTGTTATCAAACCAAAAATCATTTAAACAAAACAATGTAGGCCTAAATGAATGTACGTAGCCCTGGTAAAATCACCAATTCATCTCGGCTATTTCTGAAACTATTACGCACTTTGAAGTATTGGCGTCGTTTTAAAAAATCGTTTTTTTTATATATTTATCAAAAATACATTACTATTTCTTAACAAAAAATGTAGGCCATATTATTGTACCAAAGTCACTTAAATGTGTATTGTGTCTTACATAACCACCATAAAAACGTGTCCGAAGATTACGTTTGTATTACTTTATATATAAGAAAATAAAACCCGCCGGCGACATATTTATTTATTTCATTTATCGATCGAAGTGAAGCGACATTTGGACGCTAGGGGGCACCTTACACCCTTCGATCGAGGGGACTAAGACCGTAGGAGCGGCATTGCAGAACCTTTCCAGTCCCCCCAAGCGCTGTGATTACTAAGCCAAGGCTGAAAACAGAATATTATAGAACTGTATAGAAAGCCAATAGTGCCCTCCTTAATGAGCAGCCCTAACCTGGCGGTTTGCACTACTACGTCAGATCCTCGTCTTTTCATTTCAGAAACATGCGCGTACTCCCTTTTTAAAGAAGTCTATGTTACATTATATATAACTTCCCGGAGAGGTTGTGGTTCGCGTGAATGAAATTCATACGGAATTCGAGAAATTACGGGATGTTCCAGCTTCTTGTCGCGCTGGTCTGCTTTAAAATTTTTGAAACGTAACATTAGTTATTATTACACTGATTCTGGATTTTAATACAGATGAATGAATGGCTGCAAAGACTCCCTTTAAGTGGCGATGTTTTGCGGGAAGCCAACGAGGCGGTCACTGCAGAGCGCCATCCCGCCTCAGTTTCCTCCGTCGGAAAACACACCGATTTGTGATTTATGTATATGATAAATATTGAATCGTATGCAGTAAATGACTAGCTATCAATCTAATTAATAAAGGCAGAGCACCCGCCGCACATAGTCTCTGTATTCAGAGCCACTTGCTGAGGCAATAAATTCAATACACCAAATAAATTAATAAATGACGTATACATCGCCCTAATTGCAAAACCCGTTTCGTTTTATTGCGCATTTCCCTAAAATCCACTGGTGCTGCCTGTTACACTTTTTTCTCTCTATTTATTATTGCTGAACCTCTCTTAGATACTTGTTTGTCCTTTTCGTTGTGTTTTCCCTCTTTATACCAGTTTCTTCATAGGGTGAATCTTATAATTAAAAGACTGAATTGCTGGCGTTCGTCCCAGGTTCCATATAAGGAACTTAGCGGGAACTGGAGACCGGGAAGGGGGCGCGCCGGTCGGGATCCGGGGCGCTGCGCTGGAGGGATCCGCTGCCATTCCGCCAGAAAGCGGCTCCTGTGTGAAGGCGCACGCTTTTTTAACGGACCCGCACATCCATAAGAGAGGTCAGTGGCCACCGGACGCTGAGAAACGCGCTGCAATAGGGCGCTCCACCTTTAAGGATAATGACGGTTCACTGGGATATTGGCTACCCACAGTTAAACTCCTCCTGGCTGGTGCCTGGTGGTCCAGCCCCTTCCAGGCAGCGCATCCAGAGCCGAGATCGCTCATCCGCAGACAGTATCTCGCTGCCAGCGGCAGCTGCATCAGCCTCGGTAGCTTCGGACGTAGCGTAGTGTGTCTCCCCAGTCTAGAGGCTGAAGACCCCCCGGAACTTAATTCTTTTTACGCCCTGAAACAGTGTCACGAAACCGACAGAATCAACTGAAATTTCATCGCTTTTTCTTTCCGGAGTATTTCCATAATGCGGGAGAAGTGTCTCGACTTGCAAACTATTTTCTGTATACAGAAACGCGATTAATTCTTGTAAATCCGGCTCCCCGTCATTATTAAGGGATCGAGAAGCAATGTCTTTTCGGCGGAAGGATGAATATGAACTTGCCGTGGGATATACTTCATTCTGTCCGCGCCGCCCTTTTGAAGAGACACCTGTGGGCAACAACCTGATTTGAGGATCAAACCAAATGACAAGAAGCATGTCTGGTAGCCTGCATCTTCGAACAAATAATCGAAAAGCGAAACAGTATTAAATATTATTGCAGCTGTACGTCGAATCTAAAAAACTATAACTCACCAGTCAGTAATAAAATGGGCTGGCTGGTAATTCCTAACCATTGTAACTGCATATCACAGACCTAGAAATATGACCCAGAAACACTCGTACTTAGATATAACGGTAGTTGCAAATCGTCTTGGAGCGCATCTGAATTGTATGAAGGTAGATATAGGAGCGGACTGCTTTTCCAATGGGGTGGTGCCACATGCAAGTGTTAGTCATTTTCATCATCACACACCAGTAACACAGGATTAAGTACAGCGGCATCTTATCGCTACAGTAAAGCTCAAAAAGACAAAAAAATAATAATAAAGAACTGGAAAATAAGAGAAAAAAGGCAACGCGGCACTTTATTTGAACGTTTCCAGCACCACTTCAGTATTTGCACGAAGAAAAAGGCTTTTATCAAGGCTGACAAAGCAGGACTCGTGGGTTTTTGCAGTGTTTCGCGGGTTTGGCTATGAGGTGCTTCTTAAATGAGCCTTTCCTCAGCGATCACACGACGGCACTGCGCGCCCGGCTTCGATTCCTACCTGTGGGTCCCACGTCCCCATGAAGGGACCCCGTGAAGCGCACAGATACGCCGGATCAGTGTGAATCAAGAGACGCGGGGCTTCCCCCTTCCCCCTTTCAAAGGTCTGGGTCTGCTTTGAAGGTACGGTCCCTTTTACCTTCACCTTTCTGTTCGTGCGCACTGGAGCGTTAAAAGGAACTTTGAGGCTATTCTTTATAATAATCTGTGTAAACCACATTGGACAAAGCAAAACCCCAAAGTAAATATAAAATATGCAATTTATCACGCAGAATATATATAGCAGTTTATTATAATTTAATGTATTTCTAAATAACTTCACATTTGCTGTATAGAGTACGAGGATTTACGTATATGATCAAATCTCTGGTGTCACCATATTTACGCGCATAGTAAATGTACAGTGGGATTCGGGTGCCTTTTCATACATGCGATGGCATTTGATCCTTCTACAGGTCCCGTTATGTTATAGTGAAGGGTGGGTTGCTCTATGGGAACTTAAAAACACCCAGTCCTATACTGTCCCCTGGGTCCTCTGTAATTAAGCTTATATGGGGGGGGAGGCTTATGCTCCCAGTTATTATACATAAGTGAAAAGAAAGCCGTTTCTCTTAAAACATTTATATAAATTTGGTATAAAAAGAGCTGAAGACATTAAAGCTTAGTTCATGGTTTATTGTCGGCTTTAATTATGAGCTCCACCATATAAGTGCCATACTATCGAGGGAAATCCCAAATAAGGCGGATCATATTTTAATAAATACCGCTGTTTAGCCTCAAGTCATTATGGGGGATACCGTTTGCTGCAATAGAGAGACTTATTAACTATATAAAACCGAAAAACATTATTGCTCATTCTGTATTTACCAAGTGCGAACTGGTTCTAGTATATTACATAGACAATCTTCTTCAAAGGCTATTTAAGAAGTCATTTTAATTCCGTGTTTTAATTAACCCCTGAACAAGTGGCGGCCCTAAGTCGTATTTTTAAGTCTGAAAATTGAAGTCTGGTTACATTTAATTGATTTATTAACTAAATACAGGAGTACTGAATTATTAAACACGTTGCGTGACCTCACTTGAATCACTTTCCGCGTTTCCCCAAGACCGGGTATCCCCCGTGCACACAGAGCGAAGCCCCACCGAAAAGGCCATTAAAATATGGTGGTTTCCTTTAAAACATTCGGTAAATTACATCATGGCTCACACCCCTTGGGCTTGCTCTCTGTGTTATATTTGTCGGATACATTCACGGCAGATTGAAGTGAGTGAGGACGCTGCAGCGCCTAATCGGCATTATTGGTTTTTATAAAGAGCCACGCATTGCTAGTTAGATAATAAAAACTGCCCATACTCCGGCAGGTGTACCACGCGCTATTTGGCTTAATGTTGGTATCTGTGGATGTAAGGTATTTGTTTTCCAGGCGTTTTTGTGCCAGGATTTGCGGTGTCACCTCCTCTGGATCCAGGCGTTTGTAAAGCACTTTTCATGCCTTTTGCATATTGGCCCTGTGTTTTCTCGGGGCGTAATGGGCTTTTATTTTATTTTCATCTTATTTATTTATTTACCGTGGGCCTCAGTTTTCCGGTCAGGTGGATCAGTTTATCGGTCATGTGGGTTTGTGAGTACAGGGTAAAAGTTTTTTGGTGAAAATGCCTGTTTATTTAGAAGCTCCACCTCTCTTGGTAAACCAGAGCTACCAGGATTCTTATTGGTTGTCATGAATTAACATCAGTGCCAGGTGGTCATGTGGTCACGCCTAGGCCCCACTCTGCAAAGTAGCAACCCTGACTAATTTCTCTTATTTAGCTTTACTTGGGCGTGTGCCCTGCAATAGTCTGGTGCCCCATTCTGGGTTCTTACTTGCCTTTCGCCAGTTGGATAGGTTATGGACCTCCTGTGACCCTGAATAGTTTAAGAAGTCATAGAAAATGGATGGATGGATGGATGCTTTGGCTCGGTTGGATGTCCTGTGGTCTACAAATGCCTCTTGTGTCAAGGATTCAGTCTGGGAGCATCAGAGGTCAACTGAAGATGGGCTGTAGATCTCAACTCATGGGGATCCATATATATTTAAAGATCTTTAAATACAGTTTCCCAAGAGATTCACAGACGAATTCCCAAAGATCTCATTTCTGCAGCTGTTCCTACGCTCGCATCTGTAAGAATGGTGCTGCATTTGTGAATCTTTGTCTTCTGAGAATAAGCCTTCCCTGCGAGCATCCATCAAACTTACTTGGCGTGATATTTCACGTACGCAAACGGTCAAGGCATCTGCGTAATTGTTTCCTTGGCCGGCGATAGCAGAGAGCGGTCTTTTGTTTGTTGCTTTATAACTTGCTCCTAATTCGATTTGGGTTTCCTTTCCAACAAGCGGAGTCTTTAGATGCAATTAAACATTTAACCATGACTCAGGATGACTGTACCGAGCTCCAGCGCACCATGTTATTCGGAAGCCATTGGACTAATTTAAAGGCGGCGGCGGGAGACACAGTGGCAGATTCCGGTGTTTTCCAGCCTCGGAACGAAAGTCGTGACGTGTGACGTGTGCAAATGACACCCATGTGCTTTTTACCATCGCGGACTGCCGGAGCCATGCACGGTCCCATCATTCTCTTACATTAATCAAGACGTGTGGCACATCAATCCTGTCGCCTCATTAAAATACACTCGCGCTCCACTCCAGTTCCAGGCTATAACCCGCCACATTTTAATGGCCTTTGATACTAACTTACCACTGGCGAGCTGTACACAGACCCCCCCCCCCCTTTAACAACAGGCGAGAGGATTTTACACGGGCTTCGGAAATACATCAGTCGCTGCGGGAGTCCGACGGGGGCTTAGGCGGATTGTCCTTTATGTTCTCCGTAAAGCCGCTGTGTGCACGCGGAGGGACACGCAGCGCCGTGCTAAGAAGCTGGCCCGTCCCCGCGTTTGTGGCACGCCGTGCAGACACATGCCAATTTACGTCCAGCTGACTCCGTTTCATCACCTGCCACCCCAGTCAATTTTATTTTGCTTTTTCTCCCTTTGTTTGCGAAGGCTGAGTGACTCAGATTGGGTTTACCGTGGAGAATTAAATGTCAGGAGAATGGGCATTTAATTGGGCCCTCTGATCTGGCTGGGAAGACTACAGAGGTCGAAGGTCGCTCGGCCTCCCCTGGGCTAATGGGCGCCAGTGACCCTTTTGTAGCATTTCTTCACGTCGTGTAGCATTTCTTCTTTCTGTGTCGTTCTGCCCCTGGTTGCCCGCTTCCCTGCCTGCCTTCGCTTACATATCCAACGCTAATCTGCTTTCCGTGCCATTAAAACATGTATCCCAGATACCATCAGAGGGGCTGGATGGAGTTGTTTTGCGTATTCCGTCTCCAGGAAGCTCAGAGCAGTCATGGTTTCAAAGATGTCACAGCTGATGGATGTGGCAGCTTTTCCCCGTGGCACGATCTGGCCCCCATCTGCACTTTCTTTTTCTCAGGGAAACGCTGCTCGTATATTCATATTCGGCACAAAATCAATGGAATCTGTGTGACAGCTTCATTACTGAAATACATGAGACAGCCTAGCTGAAGGTCCGTCGACTTCAGCTCCCATGTCTCAAATCAAAGGGGTGTGGCCAGCCCCTGTTAAAGTAAATTATGGCATGCGAGGTGATTGGGTTTGGTGTCGAGTGACATGTTCATCAGCCAATCAGCTTTGTGCGTAGGAGCAGGTGTGTCCATCACACAGTCCCCAAAGAGGATGGAGTCTAAATGCAGGTTCTGCTGGGCAGGATGCTTTTGTCAAGAATTAAAACTGCCCAAAAGTGAAAATAATTGAAAAGATCAGCATTTAAATGTGAAAACTGGTTAGTTTGTTATCTCCGCTTCACAGGCAGGCACCACTGTCTCATTCTTTTGATTCTGATTATTGGGGGTGGTTAGAACTGCCCACCCCCCCATAATTTAGGCCCATGTCTAGCCCCCGTTAGGTAGTCTGTGCCGAGGGGTTAGCCTGATGGTCCCGACATTTACAGAGTAGCGTGGAAATGACATCTGGGCTGCTTTTCTTCTGGGCGATGGGCGCTATGCCGCGCCCATCGCATCGATGCTAAGGCACGCGCCGCCTCACGGCTCTCAAAACCACGTGGGCGGAGTGATCGGGAGAACGCTGCCCTTTAAGCTGCAGGGGTTCGACGGACTTTCATTCGCCAGGCGAGTGTGTCTCAGTGAAGGATATGGAGGCCAGAATCGACACGTTAAGTGGGTGTTTATCAGCGTGAAGCTCGCTTAAACCGCAAGCGCACAAAGCACAGCTTGGCGGGGCCACGGGGAGCCGGGAATCGCGGGAAAGGAGGGAGGCAGGCTGGCGGCTGTCAGGGAGATACGCGGCGCAGATGCTGGCTGTGAGCTGTAACGATAAAGGTGGCTTTGATTTGGAGGCATACGCAGTGGCAGCCCCATCACCTGTCTGCGACATGCTTTCTGATCCACTAGAGGCCCGTGACGTTCTGCACGGAGACCTGAGAGGCTTGGAAAGTGTGTTCTGGGGGGGCAGCCATGATGCGGATTCCCAAAAGCCTATCGGATCCCGTCTACAAAGGTCAAAGGTCATGTGCCTGCCCAGCAGCATTGTTATGCATTGGTGATTTGTGCCAGCGGTCCATCCAGTTTGCCTTGAATCAATGTGTCACGTGAAAGAAGACACTGCTTAAAGTATCACAACCTTATCAGTCTTCCTGACCTTTCACCTTTGAGTTTTCAGTTACTTCGATGATGTGAATATAAGTATCTGTAGTTGTATATTGTGACTGAGGTAACTCATACAACACGAATACTGTAAGAATGAGAAGGTCATTCTATAGGTTGTTTCGGATCAGATTTTAAGGGTGGCTTAGTGTCTCATTGGGTCGCATTATCACTTCACCCCTCCAAGGGTGTGGGGTTTGCATGTGTTCCCTGTGCTGAGTGGGGTCTGCTTGGATGGTTGGGTTTCCTAATGCAGTCGGGCTAATCTGTGTCGTTAAACTGTCCATTGACTATGACTGGTGTGGGTGTGTGTATGTGTCCACAGGGTTTAGCCCCGCCCTGCTCATTTGGGGGTCACATTTCCATCTGTTTCTGTGGGTATGCAGGAACTTTACTCCTGTAATGGGAAGCCATATGTCCCGGGTCATGAGATTCGGTGGCTCACTGGGTAGCCTCACACGTCTAGGGTTGTGGGTTTGAATCTGGCCTCTGGTTTCCATACTGTCCCTGCTGGATGTGACCACACCACATTCTGTGCTGCTTGTGATACACTCCTGCCAGGACCCTCAGCAGGTATGGGAATGGATGTTATCATGTGTCTGTAAGACTGGTATAACATAGTCCTTTGCGCCCCACCCCTCCCCAGAACAGAAGATGTTTTGTTCACAAATCAGAGCATAAATATATCTACCACATACCCACCCTGCTCTCCCACTCTCCCCATGGGCCTGTGCCTGAACAAATGAATTTCTCCATGAAATTCACAGCAATGTGAAAAATCCCCTGTGAGTCTCCTTCATCCTGAACATGAGATGATCCCTCTGTGGTCAGGGCCTGCCGCTAACGAGGCCTTCAGCTCTCCCTCGGCTCGCAGCTTCTGACAGTGGTGATGGAGGCGGGGCTTCAGGGACGACTTGGTGTGTGCAGAGACGGTGAGAGTGCGGAGCTGCCGGCCTGGCCAGTCTGCGTGATTAGGGGAGGCTGCAGTGTCGCTGGGCCCTCCTCCTGACCGACTCCCTAGCTTTACTCTTCACTGGAACTCTTCCTGACTCACTCCCCAGATCTGCTCCTCGCCGTTCCTCCTCCCAACCCTCCCCAGAACTGTCTCCCACGGCTCCTTCTTGATCTTCAGTGAGATCCTCTAGGAGCTTATTAAAATCTTCTCTACTAGTTTCTGTAAAATGACTACCTGAAAAATTGGGTTATGGCTCAAAATTTATTTAAGGTCCTTTGGTTAAAATATTCCATTATCAAGTAACTGCATAATAATAAGAATAATCCATCCATCCACCCACCCATCCAACCATCCATCCATCCACCCACCCAGCCACCCATCTTCATATCCTCCAATCCAGTGCAGGGTGGTACTCAGCCTGTCCGAGGCGGCAGAGGGCTGACATACTGCAGATCATTGAAACTCTATTGCCACCACTGTAATAGTAGTTGTAATTGTATTACACGATAGCTAATTAGATGGAATCTGGCATGTAGTACATGTGAGATACATACAAGGGGCAATTTGGGGTATGTATTTGGTGCTTATGTGTTACATTGAGGGGGGCATTTGGGGTACATGTGATACAGGCAGGGTGTGTGTGTGGTCACTGCATGACTGTTCCTTTTATGGTGATGGCTGGTGATATTAACAGTGTGGTTTGTCAGGGTCACGCTTTTGCGGCATTCAGTCGCCCTCTGTCCCCCTCACATACATACTGCAGCCCCCATCATATGAGCCCCCCCACCCGTATGCTGTGTTTCCCATATATCTGTGCTTATGGGTGTTTGTGATGGACAGAAAAAGATATTCCCCCCCCCCACCCAAACTCTGTCCCACTGTTCCACTAGGGGCTCCCTTTCATTACCGAGCAGGAGATGCATGATGGAGGCTGTCTGTGGGTGATGGGGTTGGGGTGGGGGTAGGGGGTATAGATGCAGTGCAGGGGGAGGGGGTGCCCAGAGCCACCCTCCTCAAGGTGAACTCCCCCCTCCCTGATGGAAGGATGCGAGGTAGCTTCTGGAAAGCTTTGCGTTAATAATTGTGTTAAGGATCAGAGCGCCTTTTTGAGAGCATGCTGTCCAGCTCTGCGGGGGGGGCATGTGGGCTTGGGCGTTGTGTCCCCCCTCCTCCCAGGTGGGTTTGACCAATCAGACGAGCGGCGTGTGAATGGGGGCGGATGCCTGCAGGACAGTGTGCTGATTGTGGGGCCTTTTCAGCCCCACTTGAATATTCATGTCCAGCAGGTGTCCTGCTCACACAGCTGTGTGGCAGCGAGGTTTATCAGGTACCAAGTCCCCGGGGCTGGGATGACCCCCACTCCCACCCAGAGCAGCCGAGGGTGATCGGCCTCACATCTGAGTCGCGCTAACGCTTCAGAGCCATGCCGCTGGTCAGCGTGGATGCTGCCTGCCTGAGATAAACACAACGCGTCCCAAACCTTTTAACAGCGGGGCTTTGTATTTTTCCAGAAGATTCCATTAGAATTAATCCAGGCCTGCTGGTCGGCGGGGGCTGGGATTTGAGCTGGTCTTCCCGCTGGAGCAGCATGGGCCACATGCACGCGATATGACTGTTATCTGGCGGTGCTGGGGAATTGTGGGAAGACTTAGTTTCATATCAGCAGTCGTCTCCTTTCAAGCCGCTTGTCCGCTGGCGGATGAAATATGTATGGGGTCCCTGTTTGTATAGAGAGATGCAGGGGGTGAGCAGGATTCCCGACAAACGATATTTATGCTGCCCACTGCTCTCGTGGAACAGCAGCGGAAAGATTCCTGAAAGTTTGGGGGAGGGGTATGAGGAGGACAGGCCTTCACTGACCTCGAAGGGTCCGAAGGGGCCGGAAAACGGAGAAGAACCAGAGGAGAAGGCGAGGAATCAGAGCAGGACTTTTACTCTCATCATTCCAGGCTGACAGACTGACTTTCTTCTCCTCTGGACATGGGTTTTGACCCAGTCTCCACCCGTCCCCTGCTGCACTCCACAGCTTGGGGCCGGTTTGGACCCCACCTGCTCTCTTCTGTCGTTTCACCCACAGAGACACTAGCCTGCCGGATTTAGTCTAAATGCTCAATAAGCGTCAATTGTGGACCTTCGTTACTGAAGAGCCAGGCTCGCAATCTGATACGTCAAAACCACATTAAATGATACTTGAATATCATAAACCGTAGTTCATTACAGGATTTGGATGCATATGTAGTGGCATCCAGAAAAGCATTGCCCTCCCTGGCTGTAGAACTTAACACCAAGTTGCTACGCTCCACTAATGAAATGCTGAACTCTATTTGATCCTATTAAACAGGAATAAAACAATAATTAGCACAGCTGGGGACTGTTTTTCCTGTTAAAATGTAATATGCATCTCCCACTTAATTTGGCGGATGAGGTTCTGCGTTTGCAGGGCGCTGCGGAGTGAGATATGCGACAGCTCATTACGACAGGCTGCCGTCCTGCTCACCTCTCTTTCCCGATAACGAGGCTACCTTGCTAATTCTGTCCTCAGCCCTAGAGATGGTTTCTTAGGAGAGTTTGTCATGGGGATAGTCCGCTTTCAGTGCTCTGTACTTCCTCTTAATGATATAAGGAGCAAATGTAACGTTTCAAATAGCAGTGAATGTGTGACCAGGGTTGGGGTTCTCCCGAGTACCCATGTCTAGGTTTGGGGTGCTCTTGATTACCTGTGCACAGAGTTGGGATACTCTGGAGTACCAGTTATCAAGTTTTGGGTACTCTCAAGTACCCGTTCTCAGGGTTGGGGAACTCTGGCGTACCAGTGCCCAAGTTTTGGGTACTCTCAAGTACCCGTGCTCAGGGTTGGGAAACTCTGGAGTACCAGTGCCCAAGTTTTGAGCACTCTCAAGTACCCACGCTCATAGTTGGGGTACTCTCAGTTACGTGTGTTCAGGTTTGCCTAGGTGACCTCAAATGTCTTGTGAACTGAGACATATATTGGCACTATTCTCCAGTAATACATTAAACTGTTTGCCACGGGGATATACATCAGTAATTCTGTTTCCTGGAGATGACATTCTTCATTACCCTACTATGCTACCCTACTATGGTTCTCCTTTAGTGTTGCACACCTTCTTGTTTCTCGTGTCTCTGCTAGACCCGCATCCTCAAAGATGATTAAAGTACAATTTATTCAATAAAAATTTTGAAGGAGGTTTTCCTGAATTCCTTCAGTAAACATCCTTCAATGTGAAAACATGAAAAAGTGAGTTAATTGTGTGTAAAGTTGGTTGGTGAGACCTTAATAGCACCGATAAGGTTAGTCTGATAGGGGGGAGGGGGTTCTAAGTTGTGTGTGGGACAAGCCCATTTCAGCCACCACTACTCAGCCTTCCACCAGCTGTGGGTTGGATAAGAAGGATCCTGCAGTCCCTTCCACGCTCTTGACCTGCTAAGCCTCCTACAGGGCGGCAGTGATGGACTCTGAGAGCCTGACATGTCTCTTTGCCGCTATCAGATGTGTGCTAAGCTCCGCCAGAGTCGCTTCAGCTCCCACTGTCGCCATGACAGCCGCTTCCTGCCCTCATGCACATTACTCTGTAAACGCAGCAGTCCTGTATGCCCAGATAATGCCTGGTAATGGTTCCTTTTACACACGGGTATGTTTTTATTCTGGTCAGTGCGTGAGATAAGGGATGACCGCTATTGTGATAATGAATGGTTTCCCACTCCTTTTGCAGTACAGTAGGTGTACGTCAGAAGGAGTGGTGGTATAATTCACATAGCGATGTCCCCCGAGGAGGTCGGAAGCCATGCTGTATTTAAGTGCAAATGTTAGCCATGTTGTCTGTGAGAGTGCCTGATAAACTCCACAAACAGATGGCTCTCCCAGGAAGGAGCTGAAAACACAGTGTAGTACGGTAACCAGCCACTTCAGGTGTAGAGCTTCATAGATGTGATTGTCTGTGATACTTGTCCTTTCCATATAATGCGACGATGATGGTAATGTCGCCTTGAAGTGGCAGGATCTGAACTGTTACCTTCAAAAGGCATGGTTTTCTTAGGAAGTTTCCAAGGCTACAGATAGATAACATAG
Source organism: Isichthys henryi (assembly GCA_026776945.1). Classification (NCBI taxonomy): domain Eukaryota; kingdom Metazoa; phylum Chordata; class Actinopteri; order Osteoglossiformes; family Mormyridae; genus Isichthys; species Isichthys henryi. The sequence continues at coordinate 210,494 of JAODJX010000040.1, read as the reverse complement.
ATATTACAAAAACTAAATGGCTAACGAGTCAGAAGACGTTAACTAGCTAGCTACTTAGCAGAACATGCTGCTTCATCCATCCATCCATCCATCCATTTTCCAAACCGCTTATCCTACTGGGTCGCGGGGGGTCCGGAGCCTATCCCGG
>JAODJX010000040.1:194649-206275 GCA_026776945.1 Isichthys henryi | reverse complement strand
GGGATGATTAGGACTGGTCTGGACTGGTCTGAACTGCTCTGGACAGGTTTGGGATGATTAGGACTGGTCTGGACTGGTCTGAACTGCTCTGGACAGGTTTGGGATGATTAGGACTGGTCTGGACTGGGCTGAACTGCTCTGGACAGGTTTGGACTGGCCGGCACTGCTCTGGACTGGTCTGCACTGCACTGGACTAGTCTTTCCTTAGACGAGTAAGTTAGGCATGCCTAACCTTTTAGTTGTGCAGTTGTTGTAACGTTGATACAAAATGTCAGTGTCCCAGTCTCCTGTTTCCATGGAGATAAAAGAGAACAGGAACACTTGACTGCAAGTTGCATGATGGGTACAGGCCCGCAGTATATGGAGAGGACACCCCGGCAGTAAACTAATTTGCTTGTCCTGCTCAGTAGTATTGCTGGGTTATCCAGCCTGTCCTAAAGGCGAGAGAGAAGATCGCCTTGGGTGTCAGAGCATCCAGAACTGGCCCTGTCTGTCAAGTCCCACTAAAATATCTGCTGCATTTTCCCATATGCGTGGCCATATGTCTGTGATGTAAAAAATGCTCAGTGTGCGATACAGAATATGCAATAAACATTGATGAGCACAAATATTATATTTCAGCAGTCATTTACCATCCCGGGATAAATGTGGCCTGACTAATGGGCTGGAAATCCCAGAAGAGATGTTTTAGCTTTCTGCACACAGCCGAGCGAGTGGCGTCCTGGGTGTCACATGGTTGCCGGCAGCTCGTCGAACTTATTTGTGGGACAGACACCATGACGACCGCAAGCTGACTTACAGGCCCGCAGACGCCATGTGTCCGCGGTCATTACTGTGGTGGACTGGCGTTTTGTGTCCTGGGTCATGACACCCTGGTCACATGACCGCCCCACCATGTTCTCCTCCCTCTGATGAAACTCCTGCTGATGTTTCACTAAGCCGGTTCCCTCCCCCTCCTTTGCTGGTTGTGTGGTGGTCAACAATGGGCAGCTACCTGCTGTAGCCACTGAGGTCTCACCCTTGCTGTAGATGGTTAAGGGGAAGATCACTGAAGTGCCTCGAGTCTCTGGGCAAACATGGCTGCTCCTCGGGGTTCTCAGGTGGCATCACTGTTGCAATTCCTCATACAAGGACTTACGGCCTCTTCCTGTGCTCTCTGCTGCCTTATTTCAATATTTACACATCATGGTCGTTTTCGTAGGACAAATCATTTTTTATATCAGTTTTAAATGTCATTTTATTTCCTGAGATTAAATAAATATGAAATGTTAATGATGATATTGTACGGGAATATAGTGTGGTGTCGGGCGGACCGAGGCATCATGGGAGCAGAGAACTCGCTGGCTGGGAAAACACGCTCTTTATTACTAGTTCTTACAAGGACTACATCAGACACCCAACAGGCACCAAAACCCAATTGCACATAGGAAACTCAGCGTTGTCAGATGCCGAACTGTAAGACGCGTACACGGTGGGAGATTTATGTAAGCTAATTACACGTGAGGATCGGACAGGGTACACACAAGACACAGGTAAACACGCGCAACAATAAGGAATTAACCATTAACAATAACAGCAATACAACAAGGGCTATTTACAACTGCACCACCGGTGCTACACTATGCATTTGGATGTATTTAAAATGAACTGTATTCGCTGAGGACAATGTTAATGATTAAGACAGACCCCAAAATGCAGCCATACTGCAGTAGGTCATGTTATGCAACATAATCGCTGCTGTGCTGTTTGAGTTTTCAATATCACACCGGATATAGACACACCTGATATAGACTGTAACTATCTCTCGTTATTTTCTGGTGTCACTATTGCGTATGTCTTAGAATTTGATATTATTTTGAATATGATTTCCTTTACAGAGTGCAGGCAGGCAGGAACAAACAGGGCAGGCTAACATGCTAACTCGCTACTCACTAATAGGCTAACAAGCCCAGCTCACTGATTGGTTACCCTGAAAGTAACAAACTGACTCGGTAAAGGGGAATATATTTCCGCGGAATATTTTCTGAAATAAGATGAGACTCAGTTCAGGGACTCAGGTGATTATGCCTCTTAATTTCCTCAACCTGCGTTTTTCCCTAAGATAACGCTTTTCCAAAATTGAACAGGCACAATTTATCTGGCAATTAAAATGGCTAATTAGACCTTCTGCGGGGAAAAAATACACAAGCCAACAAGGCTTCTCTGGCTAATAAGGCTCCTTGGTTTGGTACTCATCTCTTAATTAGCAGCTTGTTAAGTGGAAAAGGGTGATTTTTAATGGAAAGATAAGGACAGGTGTGATCAGGCTTTATGTTCATACTGGGCAGATACAGCACAGCAGTCCAGCTGACTGGTCAGCATAGTAAGTGGTTATCGATTCCTCTGCCTTTGACCAGTTTTTTACTTCTTCAAAAAGACTTATTTCAAAAGTGTCAATAGAGGGATAAAAATTTAAAAGAATTCCTGATAAGGATCCAATGCACCGTACCGTTATGTACCAAATGCTAATGAACCATGATCTATTACACTCTGATTCTGGAAAAATGTTACAAAGGCAGAAGTAACCAATTAATAGCTTTTTCTGCTTAAGGGTTAGCTTACAGAGTGCTGTAAAAAAGCGGGAACCTTTTGTCTGGTGTCTTCCGAGGGGATGACCGCGGCTGATTAAGTGAGGTGCTGCATTACGGTCTCGTATCAGCCAGCTAACAAACCAGTAACTTTTCCTCCTTGTTCTTCTGTTTCAGTGGCTCCAAATGCGGCCCAGAGGCTCTCCACGGGGGGGCTTTTGTCATTTCGAAAGCAGAGCTATTGTTTCCCAGTCAGGACGATCAGTGGGACGTCTGCTCACCTCTGTGGCACATTTAACGATGTGGATTGTTACTAAGGGGCATTTCTGATTGCCGTCACTGTGTTTGGCTATGTGCTGTATAGGCGTCGGTTTGTTGCTCCTAGGCCCCCACTCAAAAATTCACTTTTGCTGCCCCCCATCTCCACTCAGATATTTATAAAATAAAATGGATAGCTAGCGTTAGAAGATGGTAGCTAAGGGGCTGGTTTGCAGTACGTGCTTCTTCAGCATCTCCTAAATAAGGAATGCATTTATTTTATATTCAGTGTAGTAACTGTTTGTGGCCAATAGGCGGGCGCCAAACCTCAGGGACCCACAAAAATGTGTGGTTTGAGTGATGGTTAACGCTGCCTCTAAGTGTAGGCAGTTAGCTCATGCTATCCTTTGGGGCCCCATACAAGTTCACCATTTGTGGGGGGTATACAGTGCCGCTGGTCCTATCCATAGATGACAGCAGGGTCCATGTTTAAGACTAACATGCTCAGAGGTTTGGTGTGGGTGTGTACTGCTGTGTCACTGCTCCGAACAGGAAATGGTGGATGGCGGCCATTTTGAACGTCTCGATTGGTAGGCGATCGCTTCCCCCAGAGCGATTCTCATTACCTGAAAGGTCTGAGGTGTTAATCGACAGAAAGCTGATGGAGATACTGGGCTTAGCATAGGTAGCATGTTACCGCATTTAGAGCGTTGGAGGGGAGATGCAGAATGGCAGCTTTCCCTCCGATGGCGTTCACTTTCCACCACGGCACTGCCCGATGGAATGACTTCTCAGGAATATGTTATAGCACTGCAATCTCCAGAAATATTACCATAGCTTCACATTAACCAAAGCGCTAATATGTTGAAGCGTTTAATGTTAACTGGAGGAAGTGCATTTGCACAGATTGCACTTACATTAATACGTGTATATGTGCAGTGGATGCATATAGAATACAAGTCAAGTTTGGGCATACCAAGCCGCTGACAAAGGAGAGTGACAGTGTCACATCACATGACTGGCCACCTGACCTAAACACAGTAGAGATGGTTCTGGAGGAGATTGATCAGATAGTGAAGGAAATACGGCTAATGAATTCTCAGCATATAAATGGGACCTAATTCAGTACAGCTGGAAAATCACCCCAGGAGGCCACCTCATGAAACTGGCGTAGAGGAGACAGTAGGGTCAGCCAGTCCCTGGAGTTAAGGGTCTTGCTCAAGGACCCAATGGTGGGATCACTCTGCCAGACCCAGGGATTGGAACCGGCAACCTTCTGAATCCCAACTCACTTTGATTGTAGACGGGTTGTGTGCTCAGAGACAACTTTCCGCACATCACTGCTGAACTGAGCTGCTACTTTTACACTTCTGTATGTGCTGTCAGCTTTAACGAGTCTGGCTATGCTCCTCTGATCTTCTCTCTTTTTGTTCATCACACCAGTCTCTGTGAACTCTAGACACTGCAGTGTGTGAAAATCCAAGGTTGGTGGCTGTTTCTGAGATGCTGGGACCGCCATGTCTGGTAGCAACCATCACACCATGTTTAAAATCACTTGGGTTACACAGTTTCAGGCTCTTCATACTTAGGCCCACAGTAAGTGAGGATCCCGACCCTGTCTGTATGCTATTCATGCTGCATTGAGTTAGTTTTGTCAGTGTAGCAGGAAGTAATGTCACCCGCTCACTTCATCTTGACCAGTTAGCTCAGCCTCTGTGAATAACATAGAATCGTTGGGAATGAGGTGAGTGGTTTCGGGACTGGACAGGCAAGTACCAGAAATGAAACTGGTGTGAGGACCAGCAAACTAGACCACATCCATGACTGGGATCTGGAGGTCTTCTGGGATTGGAAGGTTAGTCAAAGGTAGTGCATGCGAGCATGTTGAGTGCAGTGTAAGGGCTGTGGAGGGGGCAGAGATGAAGGACACAGGTGTGGCATGACGGCCAGGGTGAACTGTAACCTCAGCTGTGCTCTAACCCCGAATCACTCGGGGGAATCAGCCGCTCCTCTCAGCTTCTGCTATCTTTGTATAATTCCGTTTTGCTGGAAGGTTCTATATGAGTCTCTATGCCGTTCATCTAGTTGGCCTCTTTGGTAGGTGATCTGCGAGATGTCAGGAGATTTATCAAGAAACTGGAGCCAGAATAGAACTTGTGTGATCGATGGCTTCTCAGGTGGAAACTGTTGTGCTGCCCACCGGCTGTGTTAATGGGCTGTTTGTAGCCAGGTGCCGCTCTGAACCTCAGTCTCTCCTAATTTCCTTTTTTCAGCTGCGGGGGCGTCTGGCTCTTTTTAACTGTATCTGCACTGCGGGCCGTCTGTGCAGTCAGTGCGTCCTGTCACATGGGCGGAAGTGATGTCATGGAACTTAAACTTCGTTTATTGGGAGGACCACAGCAATGCAACCAAGGAATTATGGGTGGTATAGGGAGAACAGAGGGAGGGCAGCGCGGATGTACTGCGTCAAACATCCCCTACAGCACCCCCTGCTGTGCAAGCAAATTGACCTACAGAAAGCTGCAAAAAATGGTCATTAAAGGAGACAGTGAAGCCTTTATGTGTGACCAGAGGCACAAGGCTGAGGACAGCTGGTTGACTTTGACCACCAAGCTGCCCTAAAGGCACATTGTATGTGTGTATGTGTGTGTATGTGTGTGTGTGTGTGTGTGTGTGTGTGTGTGTTTGTATGTGGGGATTATGTTTATATAACATTGTGGGGACCAAATGTTCCCTACAGTGTAATAAATACTTGTTATTTTGATGCTGTTTGGATCCCCAAAAAGATCTATGAATGCAATCAAGGAACTACGAAAAGTCTCGTATTTTGCTTGGTTACTTATGGTTATGGTTAGGGCAGGGTGGGGGTTAAGGTTGTCATAGTTAGCGTTAGCATTTCTCCCATAGAAGTGAGTGAGCGGGCCCCATAAGGATAGGTATACCCTACATGTGCGTGTGTGTTTGTGTGCGTGGTGGCAGCTGGCATGCTGAAATTTTTCTCCTGCAGTTTGTGGAGATGTGGGAATAGAGGGCTATTTGGCATTTAACTGCTATCTTGATCTCTTGGGGGGGGGGGGTATTCTGAGAGCTGTCAGTCTCAGTGTGATGATTTCCAGGCGGGTGTTTTGCATGTTGGGGAAGCCGTTTAATTTAAAGATACATTGCAGAATGAAGATGTGCAAACCAAAGCGGTCAGATCGCTTGGTCGCATTTCCTGCAGCAATGAGACTGCAGGATGATACCTGGGACGAAGCCTTTTGCCCAATGCAGCGTGAACGGCAGCGCTGTTTACCCCCACCCTAACCACGTGTTCCTGTGGGGCCCCCTGTTGGCTACAAACAGTCACTACACTAAATAGTAAATAACATTCCTTATTTGGGAGATACTGAAGTGACTTTTTGAGTATGGTCCCATGAACAAGAAACCTGAGCATGAATTACTTTACCCACCCAAAAATAAGCTTGAGTCCAAAGTCCTCATTTCTGCAGGAGGAGGCAGCAGAGGCAGGATGGATGGAGCCAGGGGGGCCATGCCCCATGTCCTGGGGGGCCTGCAGAGGCTGCCTGCTGTTTGCCCGAGAGACAGCCTGTAGACCAAGCAGGAGGGATCATAGCTGGAATAATGAACCCCTTTGTGCTCAGGGTTTATCGTGCCTGTGGTTTCTCATTAAACGCCACGCTGCTCACAATTAATTTGATAATGCGGGGTGGTGAAGCTGGATATGCAGACCAACTGCCCTCTCACTGCGCTAATTTAATAACGCCTGGCTTTAATGACACCCACCTGTTTATGCAGCCAAACCGGCAGCTATGAAGCTATCAGATGGGCTGTCAGTACTCGATATACAGTATCTACGATCTGACTGAGTAGGATCCCAGGAACTGCAAAGCTGACCCTGAGTGTGGAGAGCAGGTAAAGCTGTCTTGTTTCAGGTGATGAGAGTCCACAGAGGGCTGGGAAATAGCTGTATGCTCTTCTGTTTCCTTTTTCCCTTGATGCGATCCGTTGGGTGGAAAGGTGTCCAGGCTGAGCAGAGCGTGACGCAGGGTCTTCGGGCCTCCGTCTCAGCCTGTGTCCGCTGTTTCCTATCAGGGCTGCGAATCCCCACGGAGGTTCGGAGGAGAGGAGACATTCGTGGACGAGAAAGTCATAGTGGGATGTGGAGGTGCAGTTGTGCTTTTGATTGGCTTAAGCTCGCAGTCACTCTGGGGAACTTCAGGATCAGAATCCCAGAATACGCTTGTTTGACTTGACATGTTATTTCTGGAAGGTGGGAAGCAGCTAATTTCTGCTCATCCCTCGGTGCTCATTCGCAGCTTTCGCGAGGCTCGAAGTTTCCACCGTCGGTGTGACTCGGTGGTATGACAAGTCACAGGAAGCCTGGGGGGTGGGGGGTGGTGATATCGTGATGAGTGCTTGTCAGACTGCAGTCTGAGTGGAAACCTGCGAGATCGTGCCCCCCACCTGAGTGCCACCTCACCTTCCTGACAATAGCATAGAAATGCACCCTAAATTTGACATTGTTAAGAACTTTAGCAGGAGGGCATGGATGCTGATAAAGAAAAGCAGTGGGGTGTGACTCAAAAATCTACGTAGCTTTGGATACAGTGTCTGGCGAATACGTAAAATGAGAGGATCTCAAAAGATGGAGCGGAGTTCTTGAAGCTGAACCATGCTGGACATCTCGGGCCAGAGATATCTGGGGCTGCCACCAGGGCCGTCCTCAAACACAACAAAAACAAAAACAGGCTCCCTTGGTGTGCATCACGACTCTCCGTCTGTTCCAACTGCTCGCGGAGCATATGTCCTGAGCAGTGAGCACGCCCGGCAGGGTCATACTGGTGCCAGTAGGCTAGTCTGGAACTCTTGGACCATCAGCAGTCAAGCAGGACATTGGCGGGCTTTGGGATGTCTGCCCTCCTCAGCAGGTCACAGGCAGGTCCTACAAGGGCCAACCCCCAGGGCAAACTTCTGGCTCTAGTTCCAAACACTGGGACCTCTTTGCATTTGACATCAGATTCCAAGAATCAGTCATTACCAGCTTCTTTTGTCAACCATATCTGGCATGATTTTCCCTCAATGAGGAACACACAGTTTTTCTTTTTAAGACAGAAGAGCAGACCGTGGAGAGACATGAAGACACGGCATATGGCCGCCCCTCCTGACGTCACGCACCTGCCTTTTGCTCACCGGGACGTTCTGGCTTCGACGACACAACAGAGAGCGCGTAAAACACCTCCTGCCTCAGTGTTACGCTTTCCAATAACAGGCTTGTAGTCAATTTTAGACATGTAGTCCTCGCAAAGGGAGTATTTGAACCTATTACATTTACATAGATTTTATTATAGCAGATGCTTTTGTGAGGCAAACAGCCCATTAGACACATAGAGCTTCCAGTTTAAGGGCCAGAGCTACACAACATCTTCCATATAAAGGAAGAACTAAATAAATATGAATGCTTCTCAATCAGGAGATAGTGTGACATTAAGAACATTCGGGGAACATTGAGATGCACCCGGCTAGTGGAGGTGTTCCTGGAACAGATGGGTCTTGAGGCCTGTTTTGAAGGTGGAGAGGGAATATTATTATCGCTCATGATCGTGGTCATTGAGTATGTGTCTTTTACCTCCAGCACACTCTGATAAACAGGTGAAGCTCCATGACCAGCTTCTTGGGTCATCACAGCGACGACGCTGCCCGAGTTGCCCGGTTGGACTCCTCAAGGAAGACATTGAGTAAACAGAAAGTGAGGTACCAATTCGTGGCAAATTGCCGCTGCAGTGCTGCACTTCTGTCTCGGAGTCTTTCCGTGCGGCTGGAAAGGTGCCAGGTGGGGGCGCCGGCTTCGTCCCGCGATTGGCGGGATCCTTGCCACCTTGGCGGCGATGCTTTAGGGCTCCTCAGGGGGAGATCCGAAAAGACGGGGTGTTGCTGGAGCCTATTGTTCTTATTTGTCTGTAATTAACTGTAATTAACACTGTTATCCGGATTGCTTTGGCCACTGCTAAATGTTCGCAGCTATATGGATGCAGAGAGAACAGTGGAGCTTTGTTATTTGTTGCTGTTTTTAATTAAACAGTACAGGATTTATAAGGAGCTGAAAGGTTCATCCTGTCGCTTGAGTTTTTCTGGCCCTTTTTATTATATATATATATCGTGAATGATGCCCTCTGTAAATGCAGGCCTGTTTTTGTTTTATACTTTGTGAATGATGCACGGGCCCTCTGTAAATACAGGCCTGTTTTTGCTTTATACTTTGTGAAGGATGCACAGGCCCGCTGTAAATGCAGGGCTGTTTTTATTGTATACTTTGTGAAGGATGCACAGGCCCGCTGTAAATGCAGGCCTGTTTTTGTTACATACATATTGAAGGATGCATGGGCCCTCAGTAAATATAAGCCTGTTTTTTTTAGTCAAAGCAGCATACAGTTTAGAAAGCACGTTCAGACAATCCTTGGAGCAACTGGGGATTAACGGCCTTGCTGAAGGGCCCAGCACCATGACAATCAGTTCTAACCCACAGAGCTACACACTGCATCTTGCTGTTGACTAACTCCATACTTTTAAATTCTGAGTTGAATATTCATTTATGGATATTATAAGCATTTACTGCCACGTTCCCTGAAAGCGAGTCTCTGAGTCACAATGAAGGCGAAGTCACAGTAAAGGTGGGGAGTCATGCCTGGGGCGGAGTCATGACGGAGGCGGAGTCATGCCTGGGGCGGAGTCATGACGGAGGCAGAGTTATGATGAAGACGGCGGGGTCACCTGGACGGGCAGCAGCTGTACTCTGACATCTCCCTTGGGCCATTTTCCCACATTTTCCACATTCACACGGCAGAAACATGACACCTCGGCATATGTTAGGGTGTCAACAGCGGCAGCAGAAATAGCCCTGACTCCCATGCGTGTGCCCCCAGTCTGTGATCACAGCGGACTCGCAGTGACGATCCCCCACTAAGCTGCCAAAAGGTAGATGGATGATGGATGAAATATTTATGTTCCCCCCCCCGTTTGTTTTCAGGACCATAAATAAGGTAAATAAAACACTGCTCTATTTGCAGAATAGCTGCTAAATTTGCTGTGCTGCTCAACAGTCGGGGGGTGGCACGCTATCAGTGCCGAGGTCCGTCAAGAGAAAAAGCCGCCGGGCACTGTCCTCATCACGGACATGTCACACCTGGCCTCGGCTCTTACGCTGCTGTCCCGCAAACAGCCGGCTCCCTTAGTGCGGCCCGGGGGGGGGTGTGCTTTTCCCGTTATCGCTGCCGCTGCCTCTGAGCACTGTGCCCCCCCACTGAGAAGGTTCCACTCCTTCAGTGCCTGGAAATGTTGGCGCTGAGGGTGGGGGGAGAGGAGGGGTGCATACTGGTCATGTGATAAATCAAAGCATGATGTGAAATATTATTGCCCCCACCCACCCCGAAAAGTGGGCCATGGAGGGAGTCCGCAGTGAGCACCAAGTGTGCCTGTTTTTTATGTTTTCTTTCCTAATGTCTGGCAGGCCTCCCTGGGGCCCGGAAACGGCGACTGTGATGAGAGTGACCTAAATACCAGCCTGCTGCGTAGACACTCTTCCCCCATCAGAGTCGCCCCGTGCGCCGTATCGACCTCAAAGAGGGCAGCGTTTATTTAAAGGCAGAGTGAGAAACCCAGGGAAAGTGTTCGATTAGCCCCCCTGGAGCAGTTGGCGGTGAAAGACCAGGGGAGTTTATCAATACCAAGAACGCAGAGAACATGCTTTTGTCCCTGGCAAAAGCATCCATGCTAACTGGCCTCCCAAGAATGAACTTGGGACGCAGTGAATCATGAGATTGTTCTTGTTGGCAAGGATTCAACTGATGCATCCTTTAAATTTGGGGCTGGGCAGGAGTGACATCTGGGGATTCTTACTGTCTGACATACTGCTGAACATGAGTACTTGAGCTGTACTTCGCCAGTGGAAGATGACGTCAAAGGAGTAGGCGAGAACACAACAACAGTCAAGTATGCATGTTGATGAACATCCCAGATATCAGGTACGTTGGCAGCACAGACTGCTGAGAAAACAAGACACTTTTCCTGGGTTTACTTCCCACAGAAAGGAACCCAGTGTGTGATTGTAACGGAATCAGAGAGGAACGATGGGCATTGTACAAAGCCAGAATTAAAGGGCTCGACTGAGTCGGTGTGGCATTGCGGGAGCTGATTGGGAGACGGTATAAACGGGCTTTTAATTAATATCTGATAGCAGTGCAGTGCTGCCATCACAGGCAGGATATAATTATGCTGAGAATAATGGCCGTGTTGCACTGGGACACAAAAGAACGGGCCTGGAGAGCCTGTCTGAGGCTGAGGGGGGCGCCAGCGAGCGTTATATAACATGCACTACTGCTGTCTTTGCAACCAGCACACAGCACTCGCTCTATCTGTGTTTGCAGAGTATAACCGTGGCAAATATCTAAGATGGTTCTTATGAATGGTTTGGCAAGCTGTAAGCAGTAAACAAACAACACATGTCCTCAGAAGCCTGGCTTCCTGCTCGGTGTATAGCCATATATTGTGCCCTTCAAGGAAAGTGCGGCGTGCTGCCGTCCTGTCATGGGCGTCTGCGGACTCGCCTCCTGGGGATTCTGGGGTCGACTTCTGACCCCCCAGCGTTGGAAGGATGGATGGATGGTTGGATGGATGAATGGATGGATGTATGATACATCCATCCATCCATCCATTTTTCAAACCGCTTATCTTACTGGGTCGCGGGGGGTCCGGAGCCTATCCCTGAAGCAATGGGCACGAGGCAGGGAACAACCCAGGATGGGGGG
>JAODJX010000040.1:148375-161814 GCA_026776945.1 Isichthys henryi | reverse complement strand
TGGACTGTGGGGGGAAACCGGAGTACCCGGAGGAAACCCCACGACGACATGGGGAGAACATGCAAACTCTGCACACAGGTGACCCAGGGGGAGACTCGAACCCGGGTCCCAGAGGTGTGAGGCAACAATGCTAACCACTGCACCACCATGCTGCCCCGCAAAGGATAACACTTTGATTAAAAATGCACGAGTGTCTTGTGTGAGGATCCATCACTTTTTGTTTACTTATACCGGCACGGCCTGAACGCAAAGAGCAGCCCAGGGTGCTGCTAAGGGAGATGCAGGTGCTTAAAGCTAAACAGGGATTTTCACTGTGACACTGAAGCCACATCTTACCTCAGTTACAAAGCTGTGATTAATATATTATCTTTCCCTCAGTGGAAATGTCAGACAGGGCATGTTTGTCTTGTCTTTCCTGGGGGAGTTTGCGTATCGGTATGTAGGGAAATTCTCTCCACCGAATTAATTCGTCTTCTACATCCACGGAAGGGAGCAAAGCAGTGGTTTTCTCCGTCGGTTGGATGCTGCGTGCAGGGACCACGGCGTGACTCCGACTGCTGGGAAAACGGACTTAAAATAATGCTACATTATCGTTTCTTGTGTTTACTGCGCTGTGATCATCTCCTGTTCCCACCTGTAACTCGCAAAGTGGGAAAACCCCCACTTCATAGTGGACAGGTGGGATTCTCATACATACAAATCAGCTTATATACTCATGCTTGTTTGTAAATGAACAACAACAAAGCAAACATGCTTCATTTGCCGTTTGCAGAAGTGCATCGGAATACATTTCTTCGCTTGCTCTCCATAGATTGGGGGTCACAGTGCAGAGATATGCTAACATGTAACCCCCCTGGAGCTGGGGGTTAAGGGTCTTGCCTACAGACACACGACTGTTCTGCCAAGGCCAGGGCTGGAACTAGCGATTTTTTGACCACAGGTGCAGAGACCTAGTCTGCTGAGTCACTCACCACCTGTGAAAGCAACAAGTAAGACTAAGAAAAGCTCATTGAAACAAACATTGTGTGTTTGTGGGAAGAACACCTTAAAAGCCCTGACCTGCTCCCCAAAAGTCGGCGGCTGAAAACTGCTCCAAGAAAGGGCTGCCAGAGAGCATTTCCAGAAAGGACAGCTGATTTGTCATTTCGAGGATGCACACGTTTCTGAGTGCTTGCCGAGACACCCGGTTATGCAGTGAATGTAAACTTCACTGATCGACACCGATGAGAACGTCTTCCGCTGATCATGTGGAAGGGAGATGGCATGCTGTAGCTCATGGGGCAGCTGGCTGTACGGGAACGGGGCTACAGGCTGGCGTCTCCTGGGAATCCAGTGGACAGAGAGATGGAGAGGAGGGGCACCAGTAGCGTGGCAGGCTGACCTCAGCCTGCTCTGTCACAGACACTGACAGTAGAGGTTATTGTCTCCGCTGCTCAGCACCGCCATCCATCCTCAGGCTGTAGGAAATGCTAACAGCATTAGCATTATCACTGCATCTGTCAGTAGTGCTGTTTACCCCCACAAAACTGCACCCCTTATAGGCAAGGAAGCCCCTTCAGGCCGGATAGGTTAGCATATCCTACGATGTAAAGTTTTAATAGACAGAGTATAACTTCCCTGTGATCCTGACCAGGATATATGGTCCAAAGATGGATGGATGGAATATGACGTAAAGAGTAGTTTAAGCTGCTGCTGTTAGCACATGAAAGCGGCTCCTGCAGCTTGGAGAGACGTGCTGGGCTGCAGGTACTGACTGTAGATGCCGGAGCGATGGAGGAAGGGGACTGTGAGCAAACGGTTTGCCGGTCTCCCTCCCAGGAGGCCTCGCTGCCGCGTCCTTGACCTGAAGGCTTAAATCGCAGCACTGATAAATAATACAGCGCGCAAGTCTTTTCATTTGCGATCGGCTGATGAATTATACATGGCTGAATGACAGGCGACGCACTGGAACGGCGAGCAGAGCCATGGCCTCCTACTTCCTGCATTTGGGCTTCATTCCTGCCCCAGATTTCGGTGTGTGCGGAGTTTATGTGTGGTGTGTGTTTCCACTAAATACAGGCAGCTCCATCCATCCATCCATCCATCCATTATCTGCCCCTATTCAGGGACAAGGGGGTCCAAAGCCTATCCCAGAGGCTACGGGCACAAAGCAGGGAACAACCCAGGATGGTGCATCAACCCATCCTCTCGACTTATGTAAAACTAAACAAAGTATATCGAACCTTAAGCAAAAAAAATAAAAAATCCCTAATATGTCGAGTTTATGGAAAAGCTAAAGTTAAACCTCGCTAACACCCACCCTCTGGGCCGAACTCAGCATCCTGGCAGGCTGGCTGGCTGGCTGGCTGGCTGGCTGGACGGCTCTCAGGGCAGCGCTGATTGCTGTCTCAGCACCTTCATGTCCACTGTCATGCCTAGAGAGCTGCCAGTGCAGCGTCAATGACCCACTTGTGTCTGCGCTGCGTTTCCCAAACGACTCGCATCAATTGTCGGGTGAATATTCATAAACGTGCCCAGACAGTGGCGCCTGCTCCCCCCCCCCACTCTCAAAAGCAAGCATGAAAACACAAACATGTGGGATATAAGTGGCTTGTGTTGCTACAACCTGTGTACATGTAAAGTGTCAAGTTTTATTTGTCACATGTGCAAACATGCATTTGTGTGGTGAAATGCTTTTTTCACCAGCTTCTGGAATTATGCTGAAGGAATGATGCAATATGAAGGAAAATAGTATAAAAAGATACATTTAAATAATTAAGGTGTTTGTATGATATATATCCAGTGGTGTATAACAGAAAAGTCTGCTGTCTGTCCCTGAAATCAGACCAGTGTCCAGATTTAAATGATACAGACCTGAACTACAAGAGTGAGTAAGATAAACACCGATATAGCTGTTGTCCGGAAAATCAGAAAAATAAACTAACTTGTCAGACAAGGGGGCTGGATTTTAATAAAGGAAACAGCTGCAAGATATTTTTATTGCACTTTGTGGACTCATTAATAATGGTTACTATTTCAATTTTTGTTTGTAGTGCAGTAGAGATGATTATGTGGATCTTTCTTGAATGGCAGGATTCCACGGGAGTTTAGAGACATGGGTTAGTCTGGGAGGGGCTGTCAGATATATCGGTGGGGGGAGCCAGCTCCAGCCCTCTGGGCACTGTGTGTTATTTAAACCCGCTAGATGTCAGGTCCCGGCGACTCAGGAACAACTTTTGCCAAATAATCCCTCGAAAATCCCCCTTCTCCGTAAGCCTGCCACCCACCCCTCCACCACCCCACATCCTGGACCCCCTCCTGACCCTGAATCCATTATGTCACCCACCGATCTGCTAATATAGCGCCCCCTGTGGACGTCTGTGGAAGTTCTCCTCAGAACCAGTGTCAGCATATACCATCTGTTGGCCATAAGGAGTCACAATACTAAATATTAAATGCATGCATTCCTAATTTAGGAGATGCTGAAGCAGCATGTTCTGCTAATCAGCTAGCTAGCTACCATCTTTTGGCTATACTGGCTATATTTATTTCGGTTTAGGAACATCTGATCAGGGGCCGGGGTCTGTGTTTTGAGTATGGGCCCAGAAACAACAAACCCGCCCCTTCGAGCACTGCCCCTCCTCTGTGCTGGTGTCCTGTAGCACCATCTGGACCTCTGTGCGCCTCCCTTTCCGCTGTCAGCGGGCTGTAATTAATCGAGGTTGTGTCACTGCTTCCATGGCAAAGAGCTTTTCTCCCTTAATGTAATCTTATCGCTGATTAATAGCTATCATTTGAGCCCGACATTTCAAGAGTTTAGAGTAGCCCTTCTGTCTGATTAATATCCTCCATTGGCTCCATTTATTTGACTGGAAACAGTGAGGCATGCTGGGAACAGTGCGGCATGCTGGGAATAAAATTGCTCTTCTGTTTTGCTCAGGTCCTAATAAAAAGGGTATTATGTTAAAGGTTATTGTGCTATTTAAAAAAACTTATAATAGAAATATGATAGAAAGCAGCACTGATTAACCTCTTTGACAGGTAACAAATTTCAGTGTGCCGATAGTATCCGAAGCTGTCCAACTGAACTGGGATTCTGTGCTCCCCTTCTCATAGAGGGCTGAGGTGTCTGGACGGTTTCTTCTTGGGGGGGATTCACCGCTGGTCTGTACAAGATGGTTTGACTAACAAGAGTCTGGAAGGTAATCTACAGTCCCAGAACTTATAGAGGATTAATTCTGGCTTCCCCGGGTTCAAGTATGGGAGATTCCTTGGAGATGCGATCGCAGTCACTAACAAAACTGCTCAGGAAAGTGGCTCATTGCGGTCCTGTCAGTACTTGAGACTTGATGGGTCTTGATGTAGAGTGAGATGCGGTCTACCTCAGTGATGATCTACATGCACCTCTGACACCGTAAATGGCCACCCAGCATTAGATAGTCATTTCTTTATTATTTATTCTTATTTTGGTTTTTCAAGAGCACTGTATTGGGAGAAGAACCTAATTGCAGCACTAATCCCACAATCGCTGAAAGAAAAAGTGGAGAAGAAAATGAAACTGCCCTGAGGTCAGTGTCTGAGGCTCTTCTTTTGCACGTGGAGGGTCTGGTGGCCGTGTGGATGACGATGGATGATCTGTTACCTTCAGCTTACACTGGAGCATCGAAGGTCTGGATGTCAGCATGGAGTCTCATTGCGAGGTCTGACTCTTGCATACAGGCATGCTGACAGACACCCGCCCACGCGAAGGGTCCTACAGGCATGCTGACAGACGCCTGCCCACACGGAGGGTCCTACGGTCATGCTGACAGATGCCTGTCTACGTTGAGGGTCCTACAGGCATGCTGACAGACGCCTGTCCATGGGGAGGGTCCTACAGGCATGCTGACAGACGCCCATTCACCCGGAGGGTCCTACAGGCATGTTGACATACGCCCGTCCACCCAGAGGGTCCTACGGGCATGTTGACATACGCCTGGCCAATCGGAGGGTCCTATGGGGGTGCTGACAGATGCCCATCCACCTGGAGGGTCCTACGGGCATGTTTACATACACCTGGTCACCCGGAGGGTCCTACAGGCATGTTGACAAACGCCCGTCCACCCAGAGGGTCCTACGGGCATGTTGACATACGCCTGGCCAATCGGAGAGTCCTATGGGCATGCTGACAGATGCCCGTCCACCTAGAGGGTCCTACGGACATGTTAACATACACCTGGCCACCCGGAGGGTCCTATGGGCATGCTGACAGATTCCCGTCCACCTGGAGGGTCCTACAGGCATGTTGACATACGCCCATCCACCCAGAGGGTCCTACAGGCATGTTGACATACGTCTGGCCACCCGGAGGGTCCTATGGGCATGCTGACAGATGGCCGTCCACCCGGAGGGTCCTACGGGCATGCTGACAGACGCCCGTCCACCCAGAGGGTCCTACGGGCATGTTGACAGACGCCTGTCCACCTGGAGAGTCCTATGGGCATGCTGACAGATGCCTGTCCACCCAGAGGGTCCTACGGGCATGCTGACAGATGCCCGTCCACCCAGAGGGTCCTACGGGCATGTTGACATTCGCCCATCCATTCAGAGGGTCCTACGGGCATGATAACATACACCTGGCCAATCGGAGGGTCCTATGGGCATGCTGACAGATGCCCGTCCACCTGGAGGGTCCTACGGGCATGTTGACATACGCCTGGCCACCCGGAGGGTCCTACAGGCATGTTGACATACACCCATCCACCCAGAGGGTCCTACGGGCATGTTGATATACGCCTGGCCAATTGGAGGGTCCTATGGGCATGCTGACAGATGCCCATCCACCTGGAGGGTCCTACGGGCATGTTAACATACGCCTGGCCACTCGGAGGGTCCTATGGGCATGCTGACAGATGCCTGTCCACCCGGAGGGTCCTACGGGCATGCTGACAGACGCCCGTCCACCCAGAGGGTCCTACGGGCATGTTGACATATGCCCACCCACCCAGAGGGTCCTACGGGCATGCTGACAGATGCCCATCCACCCAGAGGGTCCTACGGGCATGTTGAGATATGCCCACCCACCCAGAGGGTCCTACGGGCATGCTGACAGATGCCCATCCACCCAGAGGGTCCTACGGGCATGCTGGCAGATGCCCGTCCACCTACAGGCATGAGGGTACCACAGCTCATGCCCCCAATAAATTCCTCGTTCCCTCTCACAGAGATCTGCCTTATCCTACACACAACCATGTGGGGGAGCATGTTTAAACAGCTTGGGGTCAAAGGGCAGAGTCCGCCAGCATCCTGCGGGGCAGTTTGGTCTAATGTCCTCCTCAAGGGCCCAGTGGTAATATGTTAATGCGCTAGCGGGAGCATTTGAACCTGCAACCCCCTAACCTGCAGCAATATACCAAGCCCACATGCACTCCGGTGCAGCAGGAGAGAGCGGCTTCAATTTTACGATGTCCCCGGGAGCTGGGGGGGTGGAGCTGTCTTTGATCTGCAGTGTTTGAACTTGTGTCGCATTACATGTGATTATCTCACTCGTCTGCTATTAGTGGATCATCATTTTCCCCTGTGACATAAGAGGAATCCTAAAAACCTCTCTGCGTGGTTAAGAACATGGTTTGGTTTAAGCAATTTTTACTTGTGTCTCCTAAATAAGCAGCATGTTTATTAAATATTTAGTGTAGCAGCTGGGGGAGGCATGGTGGTGCAGTTGCTTACAACGTTGCCTCACACCTCTGGGACCAGCGTTTGTGTCTCTGCTGTGGCTCCATGTCTTGTTGTGGAGTTTCCCCTGGATGTTAAGGTTGGTCCCTGCAGTCCAAAAACACCCTGACGTGAACTGGAGCTACCAAATTGCCTGTAGGTTTGAGTGAATGGTGTTTGGTGGGTTGGCACCCCATCCTATGTTATTCATTGCCTTGTGCTCATAGCTTCTGGGACAGGCTCCAGACCCCCCATGACCCTGAGTAGGACAACGGGTGACATAAAATGGGTGTATAGAATGATGTAGTCGATGTTTGTGGCCAGTAGGGGTCTCCATGCAAACGTGTGGTTCGAGTGGTTGTAACACACTCCCCAACCTCTTTGAGAAATATAATGAACAAGGTACTTGGTTCAGCTGATGGGTGTCACACTAGTGTTGAGATGTACCCTCATGCACACCTTTGCCATGAGCTTCTGGGTGCGTGTAGACCACCCTCCCAATGCTTCACAGACAGTCTGAAAGACGACACTGGCTCGGCACATAGGAGATGATTGAAAAGTGATGCAATCTCATTGATAAACTGAGTAGAATGCTGTGCAAACTGATTCTCTGGGACAGGACATTTACTTTGCGACAGAGTATCACCAGAGTCATATGCTAAATAGAAGCCAGTTATTTTATCTAGAGACAGAAGAAATCTGGAACAATCTGTCTCGGTTAGTGTCTAGAGCCGGCTTATGTTTCCGTGTAGTTCCCGCCTGGACACGTTTATCACCTCAACTGCTTGTGTCTGTGGATGAATTATTTTTTCCCTCTTGTTCTCCTGTGTGGATTTTTTTACGAAAATCCTGACATCATACCTTTCCATTGCCCCTACAAGTCAAAAGGACTGTGGCGTAAGGACATTATTCAAATATGCATCGCTGACGACTTGGGTCTTGTCACTACGCATGGTAAATATTTACAGGGGGCGGCAGCAAACTGAGAGGCCCAGATGGATTTTGTCGAGTTCGGCCCTGGTTTGGATGCCACGGGCAGGAAAAAGAAGCAGTTTAGAGATGAGCAAATTTTATTACGCACTTATTTCCATATTCAGTGCTCAGGGTTGTAGCTGTATGTGGGCTTGTTAGTGCGGAGTTATCCCCAAAACACTGAAAATAAGAACACCTTATTGTTTATTGGGATAACCAGTTTATTTGTACTATTACATTTTAAAATAATTATATAAACATATATGGAGTTATCACAGACCAAAAAAAAGTATTAAACAAAAAAAATAATTTGTTGGGGGGTCAGTTCTGTGGGTTGGGACTCAGAAGGTTGCCGGTTCCAATCCTATGTTTGGCAGAGTGATCCCACCATTGGGGCCTTGAGCAAGGCCCTTAACCCCAGTTGCTCCAGGCACTGGCTGTCTCTACTTTCTCCTTTATGCCAGTTTCATGAGGCGGCCTCTTCGGATGGAGTTCCCATTTCTATACTGAGCTCTCATTAACTGCTTTTTCTTCACTCACTGGTCAAACTCCTCCAGAACCATCTGTACTGTGCTTAGGTCAGGTGGCCAAGTCATGTGATACGACACTCAGTCACTGTCCTTTCTAGTGGTGTGTCCCAACTTTTGACTGATACTGTAGAGAAATGTTTATATGTGTGGATGCACAAAATTACCATGCATTTAGAGAAAAATTAAGAATTAATTCACAGATTGTTTTTTATCGTCTTTGTGAAAGTTGTGAAAAAAAGGCAAGACATTTTTCTAATGATGCTAACAGGCTAATTCGCATTATGGGTCATCCCTAAAACAATGGTCTTGTCCTTTGAGCAATTAAAGTACATCTTTGCCTTAAAACATGGGAATCACAGCTATCAAGTAACTGTAGTTAAATTCTTATTTCATATGAACTCAAAGAGACTTGGATCAGATGACTTGAGACTAGCTAATGCTGTTGGTGATGTTGGCGTTGTTCATACCAACAACACGAGCTATGAGGCATTCTGTCAGCTGTGTGTTTGGAGTGTATGGCTCAGATGGTTATAGCTCTGTGCTTGCGATCAGAAGGTTGCTGGTTCAAATCCCTGGGTCGGTGGAGTGACTTTGCCATAAACAATCGCCTCTTACGTGACTGAAACATCAAGGTGGCATCAAACAGAATCCCGACTCGACCATGCATGGGAACTTTTATCAGACGCTGCTCCTGCTCCTAATGGCAAAATAATCGCCAGGATTTAACATACTGCTTTTCCACGTCGCGAGCTCTGAGCCCCAATTAAAATCCATTAATGGGACAGAGTGCACTCAGCTGGGAGAGGAAGAGTCAGATTGACTCCCAACCGCCGAAAGTTCAATCATCTTCATAAATGAATAAGGCCTTTAACATTTCAATAACACGGCCCCTTTGTGTTGTTTGCACAGTCATGTAGAAAATCAGTTTTTAATGTGCTTTCTCTCTCTCTCTTTTTCTCTTTCTCTCTCTCTCTCCCTCTCTTCCTCCCTCCCTTGCGCTCCCTTTCCAATATGTCTGATCACTGAAAGTTAATTACCGGCTTTGTGGTCCCCCCTCTCTCTCTTTCCCTCTCCCTCTCTTCTTCTCTCTCTCTCTCTCTCTTCCTCTCTCTCTCTCTCTCTCTCTCTCTCTTCCTCTCTCTCTCTCTCTCTCTCTCTCTCTCACTCTCTCTCTCCCTCTCTTCCTCTCTCTCTTGCCCCCCGTTTCCAATATGTCTGATCACTGAAAGTTCATTTCCGGCACGGTGGTCTCTCTGCTTTAATGCTTCGTTCCTTAATGTGCCCTGACACGCTGAATCACTCAGGTTCATTTTCTGCCAGAAAATGCTTTTGTGGGCGGGGCTTAAGCACGGTCTCTCCAATATGGCCTCCGCAATAGACATACAGGCTTGATCTACATTTTGAGGTATGGACCTGATGAGGGTTGGACCGGTGCACTCGCCACTGAAAATACAAAAAGACGTGATAAGTGTTTTGAGTTAAATGTGACAGAAAGAGGGCGGCGGCAGACTCAAGTGAGGCTGAGAGGCAGGGCGTGGACCTCATTAGAGACCATAGCGAAGGTGTCAGGTGTGGGAAATAGCTAATGGGGTCGCTGGGCACAGGTTTGCACATACTTGCCATTAACATTCAACTGCACTCAATGCCAGTGGTACCGAGTCAATGAAACCAATTACATTTATAATCATTGCTAAACGATTCTCCTTATGAGTTTTCCTATAAGCAGCTGTTTTCCCATTGGGTGGTCGCATCTTAATTGATAACTTAATGACCTAATTAGGTCGATGTTACACTCAATAGAATGATCAATGAAATGGAGTCGTTATAGAGGTTCATGAAAGTGGACATTGAAACGGCCGCCTGGCATTAAGACATATTACCAAGGAAATAAAATTTTCACTATTATCACAGTACAGCAGAACTGGATAATGCTCTGGCCTCACACCTCCATGGCTGTAGGTTTGACTCCTGCCTTTAGAGGGTTCTAGGTCAGCCAGTTGGAGTTAAGGACCTCACTAATGGGCCCTATCGTGATGTGATCTCTCTGCTGGCCACAGGATTCAAACCCATGACCCTTGCGAGAAAGGTACCGATCCTGGAATGTAATGTAAATCTTATTTGTCAGGATTTACAAAGAGGGATATGGGCTTGGAGATGGTGCTGGCTTGGTTCCCCGCGTCCCAGCCACTGGGAACATGCTAACGGCCCTGCTGTATTAATTCAGGCCAGGAGAGCTGGCTGCTTTGGGGCCAGAGGATGGCGTGTGAGTCTTATTGTACACGATCATGTAGACGGAAAATCAATAGCATGACAGCCTGTCATTTGAGGTTTGTGCACATAGAATACTGGTGCAAATTAGTCTGGCTGACCTTGGCATTTAATTCAATTTTAATGTAATCTCTGGGCACAGCTTGTGGGCCACAGCAACACCTGAAAGTCATTTTCAAGCAATTTTCGGCTGTGATTATCGGGGGATGTGCCTCCCTCTGAGTGCCTCTCTGTCCCCGGTGATGGCACCATCCCTTGCGACTGGGTCCCGCCCGAACAGCCTGCGGGCTGCTGATCACTGGCATTTTTGGGCTGTGACCCCGTGACCTTCTCCACTTCGTCCTGACTGCGTAGCTGGCGAGAAACACGGCTGGTTCCTTCCCATTATTCTCAGCCTCATTTAAGAACTTTAATCACCAGTGAAATTGGTGCAAAATGGCTGAGAGAAAATCTGCTGAAACACGAATGAAGAAATGTCGCGTGAATCTTACGTGTTAAGCGCAAATTGCCTTCTTTCCTTTTCTTTGTTCCCTTGTTCCGTCTGCATGGATATCATGCTCTTCTTCTGCTGTTTACACCTCTGCAGCAGAAATAGAAAATCATCAGACAGAGAGGACAGCGATCGTAATGGACCCGTACACCAGTAGGGGGCGTTCCTCCTCTCCACCTCCTCCACCTTTCCTGTTTCAATCATCACAGTACAGTCAGGGGTTTCAAAGGCAGAAACTCTGTGTATTGCTGGCAGCCCATTAGGGAGTGATCACCTAGTGACTAATGCCCCGAGAGGATCGTGGTGTCCCTCCTTAAATGAAACAGCCAGGCTCGGAGCCTGCAGCCAAACATAGGAGAGGCTCACTCACCCCATTGGCAAGAGCGATGCTGTTTACTAATGAATATCTGTCATTTTCGTTAACACTTTTTATTTATCTAGAGATGTGTTTATACAAAGCGAGATACAATTTAGGAAGCAGGGTGAGCCAATCCCTGCAGAAATTGGGGGTTTAGGGTCAACAGTGACATCAATCTAGGATTTGAACTGATGACCTTCTGATTACACATACAGTGTCTTAACCTGCATTTGTACATTATTTTAGGTGAAATATCTGCTAAATAATTGGAATGTAAGTGTACTAATGTGAAAATGTGTGAGGAGTTTCCTCAAAAGAGACTGCAGAAGCTCCTGTGGTCCATGGCTGGAGAGTAGGAACCCTGGCAGGCTTTTCCAACCCTGGTCCTGTAACCATCCCCCCTACCGTGTGCCCCAGGGTTGTGAGGTGGCCAACTTCCTCTCCACTCTCTACCTGCAGCCAGTGGAATACAGAGGACACCTTTGCCCTGGTCTGGCCTGTCTCTGATTTCCTCTGAATTGCTCCAGACTAACTTTACAGCACTGAATGCCCCCCCCAGCTCCTCCTCCCACCTAGGTGACAGTTTATTTACTGAAGCACCTTCCCACCTCTCTTTATTATGGATAATTGAGCTCGTAAAGATCCGGAAAGAAGCACATAAATATTCATCTCGTGGGCCACACAGCTCATTCTCTGGGCTCAGTGTCTGGAGGCCCATGTCTTTGAGGGGAATGACAGAGGATATCTGAGTAAAGGTCACGTTTAAACACTTACTGGCCCTTTCTGGTTATAAATGCATTCAGTGTAAATCTGAGTCCATTCATGGAAAAACGACATTCTATGCAAACATGACGCTAACCAAAGTCTTTGTAACATAATCCCAACATTATGAATGACTGAATCTATGTAAATACAAAGCTAATCAAAATCCATGCACAATACAAATCTGAGTTTAATTATGAAAACCTGCATCTGAACCCTTTTCTTTAATTTTTAACAGCAGCTTTCAGTTTCAGTGCATCCTGTCAGACATCTTTTCCTGTTTGATTTGTGTCTTGATAAGTGTTTCTTACATTTGCGGTACTGTGTGAAATATGAAAGTTATGGCAAACATAAATGTGATTAACATGAAACTGAGTAATGGGTGTTTATTTGGGCGATGCCTCCAGTCTGGGGGTGACTGAATCCGAAACACTCTCCCAGCGTCACACTCCTGTAGGTCGGTATGGACGGACATGCATGGGAGGGAGTGTAAATCAAAGGAAAACTGCTTGGAAATTATTCATCCACAGTTTACTCACAGGTAGATGGAAATATGCAGAAATGCACCTAATAAGTATATTAGGTGATCGGTAGCAATTTCCTTGTCTCTGTTGGTTTCTTCTATACATTCAGGCTCGTTCATATGTACAGTGTCAGTCAAAAGTTTAGACGCACCAAGCCACCTACCAAGGGACATGCGACATCACATGACCGGGCCACCTGACCTAAACTCAGCCGAAGTGTTTTTGGCGGAGTCTAACTGCAGAGTGAATGAAAAGCGGCCAGTGAATGCTCAGTATATACATGGGAGAGCTGGAAAAGCATCCCAGGAGGCCACCTCATGAAACTGGCGTAGAGGAGACAGTAGGATCAGCCAGTCCCTGGAGCAACTGGGGTTAAGGGCCTTGTTCAAGGACCCAATGGTGGGATCACTCTGCCAGACCTAGGGATTTGAACTGGCAACCTTCAGAGTCCTAACCTGCTGAGCTATCCCCTGCAAAAAAATATATATATTCTTTTAATACTTTTTTGGTCAGTGCTTAATTTCATATATGTTATTTTATAGTTTTGATGTCTTCACACCAGTTCAATATAATGTAGAGAACAGCAGGAATCTTTCTGTGGGTCAGCGTACCCAAATATTTGACTGGCACTGTATATAACAAAAAACTTCAGTCATTCATAATTCACAACAAATTTCCATTTCACTCACCTCATTTGTGCCACACATTCAGTATTCGAGGGAAGTGCAGAAAAAGGTAGGAGAAGAAGAAGATGAAATGTCAGAAAATGAGTGTGGCCCCACTATCGAGTGTCTTAGTGCTCTTGTGCATTCTGGGAAAGCATGGCAATTCTGCCGTTTTTAATGTAGCCTGAGTGTGGCCCC
>JAODJX010000040.1:120925-132044 GCA_026776945.1 Isichthys henryi | reverse complement strand
GAAGTGCCTCGCAGTGCCTTGTCACCTGTACTGCCAGTACTAGATACATGGATATAAAGTGCCTCACAGTGCCTTGTGCCTTGAGCTTCCTGATATCGGCTGGGTTGGTGAATAGATGGATGTAAGAACGTATGGATGATAATAATGAAGAAGAGAGAGGGAGTGTGGGATGATGTGAAAAGTAAAATATAGCAGGTGTACAAAGTGCCTTATGCACACCTAATTAAATTAGATTAGAAGTAATATTTCACCACTGCCAAGGAGAACATTAAAATGGACGACTATAGAAATGAAAGCAGTGCGGCAGCTTGACAGCATCGTAGAATCATCTTACTGAGCCGTGTTCTCAGTGACAAACCTCCCAGTGTGTTTTCGAAGCCTGTCAATGCGAGTGGATGGAAGGTACAGAATCTGGATCTGCAAAGCCAGTTTATAGAGGGGTCTCTGTGTAAGAAATACAGTAGAGCACAATGTCGGTGTTTTGTATGTGTCGAGCTGTGATGTGTGATCGGCGACAGCTGCAGGACAAAGACATGATGTCAGCATAACAGATGGTCTTCCTGCTTTACGTGGTGGAATGAAGCACATTAAAATACCATAAAACATATTGTTACCTCTGAAATGTGTGAAAGCATGCCATAATTCTCAAACAACTGACAAAAGATAGAAATGAAATTAATTCTGAGTTGCCTCTGGTGCTGGAAGCATCTGGGAATGAATTTTCTGATATTGGTTGTGATGAATTGTCTGAATTGATATCTTATTTATTGTTTGAATTATTTATTGTTTGAATTTCAATAATTTACAGTCTAACATGGTTGGACATATGCTGACTCTGTGAATATATTTGCTAAAATGGTTCCCCGTTTATTCAAGACAGCTGCTACGGAGGATCACGGAGATTTTTTCAGAAGTTATACTAATTATGACATAATATTAACTACAAAATCGACCAGCCCAAGTTATTAATGTAGCCCAGAATTAATCATTTCAGTGGGATCATTGCATTTGTTTTTAAATCCATCATATGAAATTCATATTTCGTTTCTGCTTATTCTATGGAAAGGTTATTGCAAATCTTTTTGATGGGTGTTCTCTGTCATGAGAAGGTTTTGCAACGTATTTTGCATTTTCCTTTAGGATTAATTAAGTATCCATCCATCCATCCCTACACAGTGTACATGAATAAACAGAGCTCTGCTCTTCCAAGGGCCTTTTACTTTGAAATTTAAGCTTGAGTTCCCAGCCTGGTACCAGTTTCCACTAAATAACACAGCGGTTGTTAACTCTGTCTTAATAAAGACAAACAGGGCCGCCCCAGCCAAAGGGTTACAGGGCCATTCCCCTTCATACCTCAGCGCTCCTTCAGGACGAGGCACACGGCCCGTTATCTTCAGAATACAGTCGGCGGCATAAAAAGAATTTAACGACACAGTAATATATGACATTGTGCTTTGCTAGCTGTCTGGATCCACCGCAGAATGATAACAGCGACTGTTATGATCCCCTATCATACGGAAATGCGCAGTTAACGTAACGGAACCTGTCACCTTCTTTCATTTTGTTGCTGTGGCGAGACAAGTACAGATGAGAGATCATGTGGTTAATGACCAGGAAATCGAAGACGGGACACCGCCCCCTGTCAGCCGCCTTGTGCCTGTCTTTTCCAACGTGCCGTGTCCAACATCTATGCGCTATACAGTCGAGAGGATGTATCTTTATTGTCAACTTCAGCTATTTGACACATGGGTCATACAATGAGATGAAATATCGATCTCCTTGGTCATGGTGCAAGTTAAAAAGTAATAGAGTACGAATTTGCAAGACATTTAAACATGACATTTTAAGACATGGACATTAAGACACAGATAAAAGTAATACAGTTAAATACCAGATTGGTGGGGAAAGATTGTGTCCTTTTAGCAAAACCGGTCCCAGCTGCGATGGACTGGCCTGTTCATCGGGTGCCAGTCTGGGGGAAAAAGGCTGTGACTCTGTGCCCTGGATCACACGCTCTCATGCCAGCATCATGGCATCATATGTTAGTGAAAATCTGGCTCCATGGCTGGGGGGGGGGGGGGGGGGGGTGGGTATCCCACAAATAAGCTTGGCCCACCTTGGAGCCAAATGTTTGGCTCTCCAAGGTTCCGCAAATTGATATTTAGTGAGTTCTAACGTCCATCTGGCACCTATTTTTTAAAAGGGACCTAGCAGCTATACTTTTTTTGTGGACTGTGAAATGATTTTCCTGAATTTAAGTCCCTATCAAAAACTCGGTAAACAGTATTGTTTGGCCCACCTGTAAACTCTTTATTCGTTTTAAACGTGAAATGATTTCATAGCATATTGGTAGTTAAAAGCAAGGCACTTCCCCTCATTTCTTCGTCCGACAGTTAGTAGGCTATGTGCCAGCTAGCTAGCTAATACAGTTAGGCTAAGATTCACCCCCCTACAGCCACGCCCCCCTTAGATAATCCTGTGGCTCCCCAACATTTCAATGCTGCAGTCGGGTGTCTTTTCGCCTGCTCATTCTTTAATGTGTCATTTTGGCAATAGCGGAGAGATGGACTATGCGTGCTGTCCTGTGTGACATATCCTTCCACCGTCACTAAAAGCCACATCACCATAAAGCGCCTCCACATCTCCCTGTATTCTCCTTTGCTCTCATTGGCCGCCTGCCTTCGCTTCCCTCTGCTCGCTGAGCTCTTTCCGCCGTTACGGCCACATTTTGCTCCTCAATTGCCCTTCTGACGCTGATATGTCACCATTAGACGCGCCTGTCATCCTTTGACGAGCGTGGCTTCTAGCCTGCCATCCGGGGAGGACCCCTTGCTCCTAACCCCCCCCGTGTGTCTCTCTGTCCTCCCTGCAGATCCCGCAGGTGAGCTACGCCTCCACGGCTCCGGAGCTGAGCGATAACAGCCGCTACGATTACTTCTCGAGGGTGGTGCCGCCGGACACGTATCAGGCGCAGGCCATGCTGGACATCGTCAAGGCCATGCGCTGGACCTACGTCTCCACGGTGGCCTCTGAGGGCAGCTACGGCGAGAGCGGTGTGGACGCCTTTGTCCAGAAGTCCCGCGAGGACGGTGAGTCACTCAAGCTGCACTTCCGAGGATTCCACTGTAATCGGGGCCGTTGTGAAGCCCAGGTTATGACCTTGAGGTGTAAACCAAGAGCGCAAACTAGTGGATATATGACAGATTAAGCTGCATTCCCTAAATACATCCATCTCATGATAGTGACAGAAGGTCACTCTCAACAGTTTCCTGGATTTGCTCACAGGTTAATTCTGTGTAAGGTTTCCTCTTTGGCCTGGACATTGGATATTGAGGCAAGGCTGTTGATTGGCTGAGTCATGTTTGCTGCTTAGACAGATAGATGCTATTTCATATCTCATTTAAGCTGCCTTGTTGTTCATCCACTGTAATACATGGGTCTTCAAGTCTTCTGACACAGAGAACAGCAATGGTATTTTGATGGGGGTCACCGGTCCGTTCCTATGAGATCCCACCAAACACCTAGACCCAGAGCAGCTCCAGCCCTTACTCTGCTGCTCCCCACCCATCACAGGCAATAAGTGTAGTGATGATCTACCAAAGGAGCGTTGAGGACATATCCTCCTCCTCTGGGGGTTTGGGTGACACTTAACTTAGAAGGAGCCGAGTCTTTAGAGAAGAGACCTTCTCTTAGGACCGATGTGATTCGACTGAAGCATCACATGACCCAGCAGAGGGGTAAATAAGTCTGGGTGAGGGGGACGTGGCCACGAGGAGATGTCTGAGTGTCAAGCAGGAAGGTCCCTAACCCTACCCCAACATGCTGGAGAACACGATTAAGAAAGAAGCATCTCCTAATGTGGTTCTGCTGAACCTGGCAGGCAGCTGGAGACGTGCGACAGCCAGTGACGGAGAGACAATTCCAGACCCCCCCCCCACACACACCTTCGGGAGGCTAAGTGCACATGCATTTGGCATCTGTACAGAGTTATCCACAAATCTAGTGCCATCAGGCCATCAGACAACGACCCCCCACTAAAGAAGCTCCCTGCCACTCTTCCGTTAGGCTTTAGTCACAAACAAGCCCTCTTGGCCCCCAGGCTTTCCATCTCCAGCTGGCTTCAGCCTCCGTGCCCACATTAGCTGGCTGTAGACACCCACTTATGTAATTGTTGTCCAACAAGACGACGACAAACTGCCAAGCTGTGGAAAAAAAAAAAAATCTGAAACCCAAAATGGTTTCAAAAGTTCTGAAGGATAATTTAGAGGAAACATGTTTCTGTGGAATAGGAACACATTTCTCGTTTTCTGTGCAAAAAGGTCTGCCATTCGTAGCCTTCTATGACAAACATATTGTAAGAGATGATTGATTGGGTTCATTGTTGTGGGCTGGCGAGGCCCGACAGACTATTTATCTCTGTCAGAGCCAACTCAAATCTGCTTTAGATTGACGAGCCGAAATCGCCTTGGCGGAGTTAGCTGGGAATCAAGTGAATATTTGTCGACCCCTCAGGGAAAATATGACTAACCAAGAGAAGAGGAGGGTCTATTGAATTTATGTGTTATGCTAGAGAATTAATTTCTTTCACGTGAACATGTGAATACATTAATTTGTACATTCTCACTAATATCCATTTGTCGTGCCTGACCCTGTAACAGCTGCGGAATAGTGAGGTGTCGTCCCTGGCTGGTTATCATGGTGGGGGGGGGGGGGGCAGGTCAGATCCAAAGCCCGGCAGGATCATTCAGTCCAACTTTTGGGGTGTGAAGTGTGTTAGCGTGTGTGTGGGGGGAGAGGCTTAGCAGCCTTTGCTGGGTGGCTGAACACCAAACAAAAATATGTAAGAACTTTGTGAGATGCTCAAACACCTCACCCAGAGGAGAGATATTCCTGTTATTCATGTTCTCACCCTGTGATCTTTTACTTTAGAACTATTAATTAATACTCTCCTGTAACGCTCTGCGGCAGTGCCCTGTGCCCTGACTGTGTGCTTTAACAAAGTGATATAATTTTTTTTGCTCTAATATGAAGCTGTAATGCTCTCTGCTATAATACTGTAATGCTCTCTGCTATAATGCACTGTAATATTATTCTAAAAATCTGCAGGATGTTGAAACTCTTAATACTGCCCTGATTCTGAGCTGTAATGGTCTGAGTTATGCTCTAATATTGTTCTATAAACTCCAGGGTGTTAAAACCCTGTCCTGATACTGAGCAGTAATGGTCTGAGCTGTAATACTCTGCTCTAATATTGTTATATAATCCCCTGGGGCGTTAATACTTTGCCCTGATACTGAGCTGTGAAGATCTGTGCTGTTATGCTGTACACTGTAATACTATTTACTAATATTGTTTTATATACCCCTGGGGTGATTATATTCTGCACTTATACAAGGCTGCAATGCTCTGCACTGTAATACTCTTCTGTAATATTATTCTATAACCCCCTGGGGTGTTAATACTCTGCCGTGATACTGAGCTGTAACGCTCTGAGCTGTAACGCTCGGCGCCCATTCCGAGTTCTGCTTAGTTATTCTCTTTCTTTCCACATATCCTCTAATACCTGCTATTCTTAAACCTGCTATTCTCACACCTTAATTCTGTGTGACTGCTTTTACTCTGCCGTGTTTAACACTTGCTCCTCTTATTCTTTTCTCTTTAACCCCCCTGTGGTGATGCCACACTCTCTAACGCCCCCTGTGGTCACACTCCTCTCTCTAACACCCCTCGTGGTCACACCCCACTCTCTAACACCCCCCGTGGTCTCAGCCCACTCTCTAACACCCCTTGTGGTTATGCCGCACTTTCTAATGCCCCCTGTGGTGACACCCCTCTCTCTAACACCCCCTGTGGTCACTCCCCACACTCTAGTGCCCCCTCTCTAACGCCCACTGTGGTTACTCCCTACTCTCCAACGTCCCCTGTGGTCACGCCTCACTCTCTAATGCCCCCTGTGGTCACGTCCACTCTCTAATACGTTGTACTCTTTCACCACACCCTTTTCTCTCGAGATTATCCACAGGACAGTGATTTACTTCAGCTGTCAGAGGTTGAGCTGGAGAAAAAATAGGAATGAAAAACAGCAGATTGAGGAGGAAAAGAGGAAGAGAGAAAGAGTGCAGCAGACAGATATGGTGAGACAGCATAGGCGGGAGAGGGCTGGCCCTCATGCCTCTGACTGACCTCTGACCCGGGTGGCGGAGGTGGGGGCCTCATTACGACAGACTGGTTGCTGCCGTTTCCTAGGACATGGTGGCTGGTCCAAGCAGACAGTCCAGCACCTGCGGCTCCGTAAGCCCTAGGCAGCCTCCTACAGCACTGACAATATCCAATAAAAATCCACATTGCCGGACTGTAATATCCATAAAGACCAAATGAGTGTCGCTTTTATTAAAACCAGATCTAGAGTGACATATGTGATCAGCTCCCAGCTCGGCCAGTCTGTAGCTCTTGTGTAATATTCCCTGAAATTTCCCCTCGTTCCCAATACGGTTGAATGCAGCTCTGGCTGGCATCGATCCCCGGAAACCCTGAGCTGTCACTAAGCTGTGGATGGAATTCCACCGCAGAAAAAGCCATTTTGCTTCAACGGATCTGTTTATCGATTTACAGTTCGGCTCATGTAGCATGTAAAGAGAGTAAAAGCGCCTCTGCCTGATTCAGCAGCGAGTCCCTCTTCTGCTCCGGCGGTGACATTAATGAGTGCTGGATTCATTAGCGTTCATTATGTAACATAATATGTACATTGCTCTTACTAATGGATATGCAAATAATAACCTAATGGAGAAATTGCTTCCACTTTGTAACCCGCTGCCTTCCCATGATGCCCGGCTCCCCCAAAGCCCCCTCCCATCCTCTGCAGGGCATACTGGGAAAATTTCCACTGAATGGGAGCATTACCCGACTCTCTGTGAATTTCACATGACAACCAGATATTATAAGTGTGACATTTTGCCGCCAACATTTTATTAACTTCCCAAGTGTGAAAGTCACACCGTAAACGTGATGAATAGTAAGGAAGCAGGTGATTTTAACACTGTTCCTTTTTGAAAGAGCTAACCTGCTGTTAGCAGTAGTTTCTGCCTCATTTGGCTACATGTGACCCAATCAGCCCCCCCTCCCTGGTTCAGAGCAGCGTGTCCCCAGCTTTGCACCCCTCTACAGGGCCACACGATGCAGTGCAGTCCTGCACAGTCAAAGGAGGCGATGCTGCTGCCTTCGTGGGTCAGTCTGATAAGTGCTGCAGTGTTACTGCGGTAACAAGGCCTGCGAGCTGAGTGCAGCCCCCGAAATGATTACTGTTCATTAAGGCATGAAAAAAAAACATAAGTATGTGGCAGACTGTATGGCTAAGTGAGTGTTTGTGATCAGAAGGTTGCTAGTGCGAATCCCAGGGTCAGCAGAGTGATGTCACTTTCAGCTCATTACTAATTCTGATTGAAAAAGAAAACATAACATGTGTCCGCTGTTCCTTGGGGTGCTGCATGAGCTGGGTACACTGCTTGGGGGGCATGGAGGAGTCTGCTGTCTTGCTGGCATCCCATCCACCCCCTGCCTCTGTCGGTCAGCCTCTGATGGAGTGTTGGAAATTATGCTTGTTGCCATTAATGTGTTGCCTGTAAGTTTGCAGAGTGACACTTAAAGCCACTCAGGAAAGAGTGCAGGCTGAAATGCACAAAACATGTTTTGTTGCTGATCTGATGCTAATCGCAGAGTTTCAGTTCAGTTAAAGCTATTTCGAAATAGATGTTGCGAAATCGCATTTGCTTGTACGTCTAATCGTTTTGTTCCGCATAGCTACGGTAGGCATTATTAGAAACGCTCATGTGTTATCGACAATATATGGTATTACTGTATCATGTGACACCTCTACTGCTATGCAAATGGAAGTGCTTAATAAAAGGAACTGCGAGAGAAGCCCTCCTCCGAAGTCGGCTGAGTCGAGTCAAGAGACAAGTCTCTGTGACCGGACCGGGCTTCCCTCGCAGCGAGATAAGGAGATCACCGGTGTGGCGTCTTGCTTTGTATCCAGGGACTGGTTACCCAGCAGGGGTTCAACACCTAGGCTGAACCCAACAGGAGGACTTGCAGAGACTCAGATGCCTGAAAGCTCGTCTCCTGCTTTGACAACTGCACACAGGATAGATCCACCCTCACATTGTTTTAATTTTAGTGGAATTTGTCTTCTTGTGCACCAAGGGGCAGACAGATGGAGTACACAGGATAAGGTTACAGTAAATGTACATGGAGTAAGAGTACAGAGAGAGTACTGTGAGTAAATCTACAGACAGTGTATTCAGAGTAAGGGTACACAGTAATATGAGTATAATGCAGTGTAATACATTTTACTGGCTTTAGTAGAGCTAATTCCAGTCTGGTCACTAAGATCAGCACTGACAGTGGGATAGGAGGACCATTGGACAGCAGGACACAGGTAGAGTGGGACAGGAGGACACAAAGGCAGTGGGACAGGAAGACAGGAGGACAGTGGGAAAGGAAGACAATGGGAAAGGAGGACAATAGGAAAGGAGGACAGGTTAGCAGATGGGTAGGGCAGCAGAACACTGAGGTCAGAAGGACAGAGGACAGCAAGACAGGAGGACAGAGGACACAAGTACAGTGGGACAGGAGGACACAAAGGCAGTGGGACAGGAAGACAGGAGGACAGGGGGAAAGGAAGACAATGGGAAAGGAGAACAGGTTAGCAGAAGAGTAGGGCAGCAGAATACTGAGGTCAGAAGGACAGTGGGACAGGGGGACAGAGGACAGCAAGACAGGAGGACAGTGGGACAGGAAGAGGACAGCAGTGTCTCTCTGCGAGAAGTCTGGCAGTCTTTTCTGAGCTGAATCTGTGCTGTCCTCTATTAGAGAGCGGCATGAGGCTCCATGGGAGATCGACGCTGCAGAGAAAAGCTGCTGCCGGATCTGTCCTGCCTGAACTGGCCGACACGTCATAGCATTTAAATTTTCATGATTGCTGTGACTCCAGTCGGGCCACTGTCGGTCTTAGACCCCACCTCCCGCTCCCCATAAATCGCAGGTAGTTCTCCATCACTCTTTCTGTCTTCTCCATGGCGGCGAGTCATGTGACTCTATAATCTCGTCTGCATTGACCGATGTTCTCCATGTAAACAAACAATATTGATTCCAGCATCACCAGTGTTAAAATAAAAAGGAGGAAAACAATAGAAAATCCAGAGGCAGTGGCAGCTTAGATGACAGTGGATAAGACGGAGTGTGATTGGCCGAATGGAGGAGCCCGCCCTGCTGATGCGGGGTGTGATTGGTCGAATGGAGGAGCCCGCCCTGCTGATGCATCTGCATACGTTGTGCTGGCCAGCCTCCTAATGACCAGTTTGCTGCTTTCAGCATGGCTCTCAGAGAGACTGGAGACCCACAGCATCCTGACAGAAGGGGGGGATCTTTAATAATATGGGGAAGGGTGTCTTGTCTGGTCTGTCTGCATTCCTGCAGTGAGGAAAATTCGGGGTCGATTCAGACCAAGGCTGACACACTTCTGGTCCTGAATGTGTTCCAATTATAAAAGTAGACTATGACCGTGAAGAAGTCGGGATAGACACGCCACCTTTAAGATGTGCATCAGCACGTTTCTGTGAAACGTTTCAAATGGGGCATAGTACCGGATCTGTAAATCGAAAACGGGAATCAATGGTATGTCAGATGATTGCAACCCATCACATGTTTGTCTGCTGTGGGCAGATTCCAGGACCGTATGGTAACCTGGTGTGGTCAGGGGTTGGTTCGTTATTTCAGGAACCCCAAACAGAGTCACTCTGCCCCCCCCCCCAGATGTTTGAAAAGCTTAATAAAAAGCTAGTGAGTAGAGTGAGAAGATGGTAGCTTGCTAGCTGGTTAGCAGAACATGCTGCTTCACTATCTCCTAAATAAGGAATACATTTATTTAATATTTTGTGCAGTGACTCTTTGTGGCCAACAGGGGGCCACACCTCAAGGCCCCGTATAATGTATGGTGGTAAACACAGCCGCTGGGTGAGGTAGCTGAGGTTTCTCTAGTGACAGGAGAGGCAGCAGTTATTATCTGTTATGCGCGGCCATTGTGTGAAGATAGAATGGAAAGAGCAGTGAACTGAAGCTAGAATGTTTTCCGCTTTCACGCTTAAGTGCTAAATCAAGAGTGAAAACGGTTTGACTGACGAGGCCGAGTGATGAGCTGGCCCAGAGGCTGCCCGGCACGTCCTGCTGATTGTAGTGATGACTCTCGTGAAGCCTGACCACCACCCTGCATTACACGCATCTCAGCCACAGTGAGGGTGGTAACCGCTCTGTGGAAGGTACGACGTCGACTGAGATATTAGTGTTACGCCACACAGACATGGAAAAAGACCACAGCTTCGGAGTAACGAACTCAGTTGTTGGTTTTAATTTGTAAATGAAGTAAATCCCAAGACCGTTGCAATTTCGTTAGTAAACTATCAGGGGGGCTGGTGAGATTTCCCAGCCTGCCGAGCACATGTCCTACGTCAGTAAGCCTGACACAGGGCATGGATTAGCTGGCATTCAGCTGGGGGGGGGGTTGGTTATCAGCTTCCCCACTCCCCCCTCAGAGCCTCAGGTGGTATGCTTATGCTGTTCAGCAACACAGAGCCAAACGGGGCCAAGACCAGTGAGACCTGCATGGGTTTGGACCCCTGCTGGAATCACTGGGTAATCAATGGGCACCCCTTCCATCCCAGTTGATACCAGAATGGGTTGCCCATCATGGGGCTGGACATCACCAGGACACGGGTCCCTTCACAGGAGGCTCAGTACCCCTCAAAACCTCACATATACACACTCCGTGTTAAAAAGCAAGGATGGTGTGTCAAGTCCAGGATACAGAAGCTCAACCAGTCCTCATGCATCTGATGGCACCGCTGTGATTGATTTGGGTTTGTCTCAAAGACCCGATTGGTAGAGACGTCTTGGTTTTTCAGCACCACACAAATCAATCTTTTCCTTCATTACTTCTCCTTCATCACAGCCACCTAGGCCGCAGTTCGATGATCGACTTTGTGGTCGTATCATCGGACTTGCGGCCGCATGTGTTGGACACTCGGGTGAGGAGAGGGGCGGAGCTGTCAACTGATCACCACCTGGT
>JAODJX010000040.1:108289-120825 GCA_026776945.1 Isichthys henryi | reverse complement strand
CAGAAGAGGAAGAAGGAGCTCACAGACATTGACATTTAATTTATTTATCAGAAACTTTTATACAAACTGACATGCAATTGAGATAAAGGCTCAGACAGTCCCTGAAGCGACTGGAGGTTAAGGGTCTTGCTCAAGGGCCCAGCGGTGAAACCACTCAGCTGACAATGGAATTCAATCCAGTCACAGCACCGAGTCACACAGTGCCCCCTAGGGACGTACCCATGCACAGTGCCCCCTAGGGACGTACCCATGCACAGTGCCCCCTAGGGACATACCCATGCACAGTGCCCCCTAGAGACGTACCCATGCACAGTGCCCCCTAGGGACGTACCCATGCACAGTGCCTGGTTTTCAGCGTTCACTCTATTTATTATCTCCATCAGCAAATTCAATATGGACATCAGTGACCTCCTGGAAACGTCATACATGGAAACTCATACGTGTCACGTGTCGCGGGTGAGGATGGGCAGGTAGGCGGGCGGGAGGCAGGGAAGGACGAGGCAGGCAGGCAAAAGACGGGGAAAACTGGGGATTTATTAAGGGGAAGACGGCTACAGGCAGGGAAGGACAGAACAACAGTACTAACATCAGATAACATCAATGACGGACATCGAACAGGGCAGGACGTGGACTGATATAGACAAAGACAGAGCAAAATAACAGGGCACAGCAGGGCATGAGTGGGGAGGCACACGTGGATAATCAGGGGGCGTGGGACACACCAGGATCGGATGAGCCGGGCGTGACAATACATGCCAGTAGTGATATTAAATATCTGCTGAGACAGTGATGGAGTATGGAGTCACCTGAGATTCCAGTGTCCCACCGCACTGAGAATTAAACCCCCATATGGTAGTTTGTGAGATATATGGCGGCCATGTCTCTGTTTGGAAGGTCATGGGTACAAAATCCAGGGTCGGCAGAGTCGATTCACTGTTGATTCCTTGACCAAAGGCTTTAACTCCCAATTGACTGCCTGACGCTGAGAAATAATAATTTTAAAAAGTCTTATTTGGGGTCTTGGGAGCCACAGGATCTATGCTCTGTGACATCATTAGGGTGACCAGATAACACAGCTCTACAAATTTTTTTGAATGGATTTAGGGTATTTTGAGGGTGCTGAATTGGCAATTACCTCTGCTGAATTGGTTCTAGTTTTTGAAATATTGAAAATAATGCATCCCCCAATGCGACTTGTGTGTGATAAGCAATGCAGTAGCTTGCAACACAAAATAAACAACAAAACTTAAAAACTTAATTGCTTCAAGTACGTTTCTAGATCATTCCCTGGAGGAAGGAAAAACTAAAAGCTGGAATCTTTGATGGTCCTCAGATTCATAAACTCATGAATGATTCCAACGTTACCAAATGCATGAATGACACTGAGGCTTCAGCCTGGAAGAGTTTTTGTCTCTGTTGTGAAGAACTTCTTGGGTAATCACAGAGCAGACAATTATGAAGAATTGGTGCAAGATATGCTTACTAACTTCAGGAATTTGGGAGTTAATATGAGCATAAAGATCTCCATAGCCATTTAAACAGAATTCCAGATAACGTTGGACTTCAGTGAGGAACAAGATGAGAGGTTCCACCAGGATATGAAGGTGATGAAGGAGAGATATCAAGGCAGATGGGACATGCACATGATGTCAGATGACTGTTGGGAGTCTCCAATGTGATTGTCCTGATGACACATAACAGGAAATCGCATAAACAGCATTTTTTGAAGCATTGACATTAATAGCAATTGATAACTAATTAATATTGTATTAATTAATCAAATCATACAAACGTTTTCCTGTCACTGATAGATATTTTTAATTTCTTTTTTGTATGATGTTAGACTGTTTACTTACTAGTTGTAACTAAAATAAAAAATATTCTTGCAGTTCTGAATTGCTTTTCAAACGTGTTACGTTTAATTAATTAATTAACTATTAAATATCTCAAGAACTAGAGTCAGTCTGGCAAAACTGAAGTCATATTCTGAATGAGCACCATAAGGTTAATATAAAACCGTTCAGTCGTCGTTGGCACCAAAATCACTGTATATCGATGTAATCTACGTCAGGGAGGATACTTTGAGCTAGGACAGGATTTGAAAATCTCAATAACTGAAGAAAGATTCATCCACCTATTTTAATTAACATTGGTGAAATATGCAGAATGATTACAGGAGACTGACCAATCAGCACACAGCAAAAACTCTGAGGGCTTGAGTGAAACCCAGGTGCTTTTAATTGAAATGGTAGTTTACAAATCCTGTCCTTGCTCAAAATGTCTTTCCTGACATGGATTATCTGCTCACCCTAGTCATCATGCCAACTGTAACACAGGTATTCAAAGGGCGTCCTCTGGTATATTGAAGGAGAACTAATGGCTAAAGAGACAGCAGATAAAGTAACGATGTCCAGGTTTATCAGAGAGGAGCCTGTCTCAGATGTAACGTTCTGGTTGGGAGATCACATCACATTCCCCAGTGGTTTTCAGGATCTAGCTGACTGCTACGGGATGGTGACCAGCGTGCTCCTCTCACGCCACTGTTAGTCCTGAGATTACACATAACAAACGGGCGCGTTTTCCATCAGACAGATCCGCATCAATATTTCAGGGCCCATTTAGAGTTACCTGTAGGCGTCTGATGAATGTGCACGTGTAATTGTCTAATAGAATACATCACACGATGACAAACCCTTGGAGGGTAGGAGGTAATTTAGGACAGGAATTGTCGGGAATTATGCTCGGAATGACTGAGCGCTTCAGCAGGCAGCTGGGACAGGGACATGGAGATAATCAAGAGCTTTATAGCGCAAACATTGGTCATCGGAGAATGGAGGTTCTGGCCCTTGAGCTTATTGAGGTGCCGAGGAGTGATATTATCAGAAATCATCCACAGTGCTCCCTGGCTCAGGTTCATAGGCTCTGTACGTCCTCCAGATGCCATCTAAATGTCACATATATTTTTTGGAGACATCTAATAGTCTGAACCGTAATCCCTTTCAGACTAATTTGGTCAGTGCCATCTTCACCAGACTTCCACCATGCTTATGAAGTGATGCTCCAATCTACTTTGGTGTCATTGAATCTATATTTTCATATCAAAACCACATGCTATTATTTACAGCTTATGTATGTGTAGTTACTTCCATTATTACTCAGTACCAGGTGCCAATACTCCCCTTGTCATTCAGTGCCAGGTACCGGTACGCCCCTTGTTATTCAGTGCTAGGTGTGTCGTCCACACGAATTTAGACAACATCAGAGGGTAATGTGGGCCCCTGGAAGTGATATAAATAGGTGCAGTTACTCCCATTATTACTCAGTACCAGGTACTGGTACTCCCCTTGTCATTCAGTATCAGGTGCTGGTACTCCCCTTGTCATTCAGTACCAGGTGCCGGAACTCCCCTGGTTATTCAGTGGTATGTGCAGTTACTCCCATTATTACTCAGTACCAGGTGCTGGTACTCCGCTTGTCATTCAGTGCCAGGTACCGGTACTCCTCTTGTTATTCAGTGCTAGGTGCAGTTACTCCCATTATTACTCAGTACCAGGTGCTGGTACTCCCCATGTCATTCAGTTCCAGGTGCTGGTACTCCCCTTGTCACTCAGTACCAGGTGCCGGTACTCCCCTTGTTATTCAGTGGTATGTGCAGTTACTCCCATTATTACTCAGTGCCAGGTGCTGGTACTCCCCTTGTCATTCAGTACCAGGTGCCGGAACTCCCCTGGTTATTCAGTGGTATGTGCAGTTACTCCCATTATTACTCAGTACCAGGTTCCGGTACTCCCCTTGTCATTCAGTACCAGGTGCGGGTACTCCCTTTGTCATTCAGTGCCAGGTGCCGATACTCCCTTTGTCATTCAGTGCCAGGTGCCGATACTCCCTTTGTCATTCAGTGCCAGGTGCCGGTACTCCCTTTGTCATTCAGTATCAACAGATAATGAGAGGCACCAGTAAGAGAAAGACAAAGGAGTGCTGGGACTGTATGCTGGTCAGTACCAGGCCACTCCAAGTACTGGTGTTACCTGTATTTTCCACTGTAAAATTGTCCATTTCTATAAATCTGTTTATATATATTAAAACAACATTCATAAGTGAAGGCTTACCCTAATTGTGAAACATACTTAAAAGACGTTCCACCTTTTCTCATGGCATTTTCTATTAGCGATGTGGTGCAACAATTGTCTTGAAGATTGGGGTCAACAGTCAATCAAGTTGTGTGTCAAGAGATACAATCTGAAGCTGCTTCGGCTGTTTTATTTAAATGACTGGAAATCTGTGCTCATTTAGCTGTCCTTATTCATAAATCATCAGAGATCCATATCTTCAGTGCTATTCAAGATCTCTTGACAAAGCACTTGATTCTTTTATTGTGTGCGAGTGTGTGCGGGAGGGGCCGTCCACTGTATAGAAAGGGTGATCGACTGTGACAGAAGTCACCGCAAAATGACTGACATTGTGTCAGTCCACCTCAAAGGGAACTACTTTCATCACTACTGACAACATTCCTGACAAAGATCTGTAATAACTGGAGGAAATATTTCTCCACCTCCTGGCGACTCGCTCTCAGGCTTAACGTTGACCCGTCTGTTACAATTTCCACGGGACTGACTTGCTTTACTTCTAACTAAAGGCGGAATGATGACTTTTAGTGCTGTCCCCTTTGATTTAATGTTTTTCTTTAGAAGAAGAAAGGAATGTATTATTCAATCTTTGCTTCAATTTTTTATGACCTTAGTCTATTAAAATGAGATTAATAATGTGGGAAAAAAGCTCAGAAACATTAGGACATTTTAAGGATATTAAATCTAGAGGTTTTTTTTCCTCCATTTTTTGGCGATCATGTTGAAAAAAAGACACGACACTCACACACACTCACGCATGCACACACACATATGCATGCACACATACACATAGGCACACACAAACACACACACACACAGGTTTGATTCTGATTGTTGAGGATCATTCAGCAGCACCTAAATAGCTCTTTTACATCTGGCAGAGGTGGGACAAAGAGCACCAGCATTGATCTATTGGGCAGTGGGAAAAGTCCTGCGATCCCATGAGTCATCATCGCACATCGTTATCCGAAAGCAGATGAGTATGTGTCTGCCGCAGGTTGCAAGATGCCTGACAGCAACGGTGCTTCTTTCCTGGGGTAAACAGCTGCGGTGGGATGCTGTTTCCCGCTACAGTTCAGACCGAGGTCTAATAAATGCCAAAGAATTGAAAGCAATCATACTTATCAGGTGAATTGTGTCTATCCAGGAAGGAGAGGAGTGTCAAGGATGTCCATATTCCTCTCCATAGAAAATGAGAGGTCACAGAATGATTTAATAATCATGAAAGTGATATAAATCACATTCCATATCCGTGCATGTCATGCACCTCAACCCGGTTCAACTGAGACGGAATCATAACAACACCATCAACTGATACCAAATGATGGAGTTTCTCATTGACTGACGACTATAGAATCTATACTACTTAACGTGTTCTGCTTCTGGTAGACCAACTTCATTGTTTGGTCTTTTCGGTCTTAAAATAAGACTGGATCTCTT
Organism: Isichthys henryi; assembly: GCA_026776945.1. Taxonomy (NCBI): domain Eukaryota; kingdom Metazoa; phylum Chordata; class Actinopteri; order Osteoglossiformes; family Mormyridae; genus Isichthys; species Isichthys henryi. The sequence continues at coordinate 115,258 of JAODJX010000040.1, read as the reverse complement.
TATTGTCCCAGACCCTGGAAATCCATCTGCATACAAAGAAAAGACATAGAAAGCTGTGTGTTAATGAAGTATTACACAAAGTTTAAAGTCTTGGGTAAACGTATACTTAAAGTCCCAGATTTAGACATAGGATGCTCATGGTGGTTGGTACTGAGATAACGAAATGTCCTTGAGTCAGCAAACAGTCCCTGTGCTGCGTTTTCATTCTGGCTTCTTTTGATGAATTTACGGTGCCATGTTGTGTTTATCTTAGAAGACAAGAAACTCTGATGTTTGGGTGTGAAGCACTAGTTTGAGGCACTGATGTGTGATGAGATGCAGGTAGAGATTCACACAGGTTCACACAGCGTAAAAACGAACAACGAAACATAAATTATTGTCTTGTTGCCTTGATTATAAAGTACTGGGTAAACAATTATAGGTTCCTCAGCTGGGATTTAAGCAAGTGAACCACTGGAGAAATTGTCATTCAGACCAGCGGAGCCTTCAAGGATCAATGTAAAAAGCTTCATCATCTGCCTCGTTTATTAATGAGTTTGCCCCAAGCTTGTGGTGAGAATAATATCCACACGAATTTAGACAACATCATGGGGTAATGTGGGCCCCGGGGCTGGTTCACGGTGTAATGTGGGCCCCTGGGATGGATCAGGGGGTAATGTGGGCCCCTGGGATGGATCAGGGTGTAATATGGGCCCTGGGGATTGATCAGGGTGTAATGTGGGCCCCTGGGATGGATCAGGGTGTAATGTGGGCCCCTGGGATGGATCAGGGTGTAATGTGGGCCCCTGGGATGGATCAGGGGGTAATGTGGGCCCCGGGGCTGGTTCACGGTGTAATGTGGGCCCCTGGGATGGATCAGGGTGTAATGTGGGCCCCGAGGCTGATTCAGGGTGTAATGTGGGCCCCCGGAGAGGGATCAGGGTGTAATATTCATTACACTAAATCATTACACTAAATATTATTGACGCAGCTTATTCCATTCCATTATTTACCACTGTTTTCCTCTGTACAAATGGCAAATAGAGCTTCATTTCATATGTAATCCAGTTTCTATTCTCAGTAAATGTACATAGACCCCCTGTCCTTTATTCTTATTCCCCACACAGAGTCCCCATTCCTTCTCTTCATCTCTTTGTCGCATAGCTGTGAGCATAAATGTGCATCCCTCCTGCTGGCTTGTCAGTTCCTGATTGGTTGACTGGCTGGCCTGCCTGTTCCTGATTGGCCCATCAGTGTAGACCTTTGGGTGGTGAGACAGTGTCTCTATTTCGCTGTGGCAGGAGACATAGCCTGGGCGGAACTGTCATGTGGATTTAGTTCGCTCCTCTTGTCCCCTGAGCTCCTCCAAGAGGAGAACATGTAGAATGGCACACACGTCCACACATGTGGGGGGGGGGGGGACTCGTCCCGCCTTATTGTGCTTGTGTCGGCTCTCTCCAGACACCCTAAGGAATTGAACGTGACAAGTCTGACAAGCAGGCTCCCCCCACCCACTCACAGCTGCCCTTCAGCCCCACCACTTTCCTCCCTGATGACCGGGAGTTAAAGTACAGAATCATTCTCTGGCGTCTCCCTTCTAATTTTAGCAACTCTTAGTTCTCTCTCCAGTGGTGCGGTCTGGGTGAGATTCCCCCGATGTGATGGGACTCCCCCCCAAAGGTCTGGGTTCCGGAGGCATTGCTGTTGTGGAGCCCTGCTTGTAGCATGGACACCTGCTCTTGTATATCAATAATGCAGACAGAGCTGAAAATGTCATTTTTAATGTAATGTCTGGGCGTCCTGACCCTGTTATTATGGCCTTTTATTTATTTAAGGAGTCATTCAGGCCCTTGGTGAGGGGGGGCTCAGCAGAGTCCTGTGAGGGGCACTGAAAGTGAGAGCGAATAGGCACTGGGATACAGCTGATCAGACTCTCTCTCTCTCTCTCTCTCTCCCAGTCACTCTCTCTTTTCTTCAGAACACAAACACATGTTTATGGTTTTCTCAGGAATTCACTTGTATAAAAGATTCCAGGCCTTGAAGCCAGAGGTTTCTTACAAAGTGGTATCGTGTGGCTTGTCAAGGGTGCCTTTCCCAGTCAGGGTAGGAAGGCTGCAGCATTTGGAGGTGGTAATGTGTGATATTTTTCTAGTATTACTTTTTCTCCCAGAAGGATGCCTACTTAAGTAATAATTTACAGTGCACCTAACATATGAGAGATGTGAGTGATACATATATACACCTGAACCCGTTTTTTCCAGAGCAAAGACAAACAATCAGCTGAGTCTGGTTTTAAGGGGTAACAAACTACGTCCTGAAGCCACAAACGCTCCAGCTATCTTTGGTGAGGATGGACCGCCTGGACTCACCCCTTGTCTTCCCAGAAACCCAGTGATCAGATCACATTGATGATTTTTGATGATCACATTGATGATCACATTGATCATTTTATTTTTCCTTCCAAGGTTTTTATCTTAGTTCATTCTATGTTTACTGTCACGTTCGCCGAGCAGGCGGGGCGAGCAGGCAGGCAGGCGGGCAGGAAACAGGCGAGCAGGCAAGTGAATGGCTCCACAAAAGCCCAGCCAGTGTTCAGCTTCCCTGCCATTAGGACTAACGGAAGTCCTGAGCTGCTTTACATGGTAATTTAACTTAGATCAAACGTTTGGGGCGCTGAACTTCCCATGATGCCGTCTGGTCTGATTTGATCTCTCGTCTTCATGGATCTCACCTCCTGGCTCGTCTTCCACATCCGCCTCACTCATAAAGCGTGCTACCATCTGCTTCAAGGAATAAAGGAATCGGTGGAGTGGAGATCTCCACCCGTCTCGAAGCGCTTCTTGAACCTTCAGAGATGGTGAACGTTGCTTGGGGTCAGCGCCCTCGGGGCTGTCTTTATTCCCAGATGTGCTCCGACTGTCCCCTTGTGACAGGACACCTTCATCTCGGCTGTCATGCTCTAACCTTCTGGCTGAGTTATTTTGGTACAATAAGAAGCAGCATGTAGTTCAAGCTGGACCCAGGTTTGGTTGGGGGAATCTTAGGTAAATGACAGCTAGGGAAGAAGCAAACTGATGAGAATGAGGCAATGAGACACCGCTGGTCCATGTCATAGCTCTGCCTGACTGGTGTGTCTGTCTTCTTAGACACATACAAGAATAGATCCAGAACCACAGAAGCAGTGAAAGCCCAGACTTTCGATCAACAAACATGGCTGTCATTTCCAGCTATGTGTCTCTCGCTGTTTTACTCTTGTCAGCTTTATTCCATCGCCGTATCTGCATATGTATAAACTACCTCCCGCTCTTTATAAAAAGACATTCCAAGAGAACTGGAAATGAATTTATTATTTATTATGACTTCAAAATCACTTTTTTAATACTCATTTCAACATAGTTGAAATTTCAAGAAAACAGGCCACCCCCTGCTCAGGGAGGCCGAGGCAGGATGGCTTAACGTGAGGTGCACAATATCAGACAGCTAACGCTTTGGAGAGTCCCATTAGCAGCGTGAGAGTGTGAGAGCAGCCCTGAGCACAGTGCTAACGTAACTAACCCAGTGGATGATGGCAGTGACCACGCAGATGCTGGAGAGTAGGTGGCAGTGGGGGGGTTTCTCATCACCTCTTTCAGTGTATATTTTAGCAAATAGAACTTTCTAGAACCAATAAGGAATAAAACTCAAACCCTTACGTTTTGCAGATGCTTTTAGCCAAAGAAATGCATGTTTTTGAGAAAGCAGGGTCAGTCAGTCCCTGCAGGAACTTCAGGTTAGGGGTCATGCTCAACAGTGAAAACACTGTAACAAGGCTGGTATTTGACCCATGAAGCCTTTGATTACAGACACAGCATCCTAACCCACTGAGCCACACTCTGCCCTTGTCTGGCATTGGTATGCTCTGTTTTGGAGGTGCAAATGTCCACAATACCTCTTGTACATTATAATACATTAATAAATGAAATTATAAACATCTCCTATGGGTCTTATGAGTCCCTAGAATTGCCTAGTAAGTTCAGCTGAACATGCTGAACTCGCTGACTTGTCGATTGCTGAGAGTCAGGAGTAGCGATGGCCAGAATGTCGCGTCATGAACCATTTGCTGTATCTTCTGTCCCCACTAGATGGTGCTCTTGGATTACATTGGGTCATGTTTTGCGTCCTTTTCTGAAGAGAGAGCACCATCTAGTTGGGAGAGGTGAGCCACAGCCACCATGCAGCCAGGCATGCACACCACAGAAATACAACGGTTTAGGTAGGCAAAGGGGCACTGAAGACAGCATTTTATGAATCCGAAATTACTATTGTTCACTTGGACAGCTGTTTTTGCATGGAAATAGTGTTTCTTGTTAAGTCTACACTGAACTGTAATTCACGTGGTTCTTTTCTTTACGACTGAAGATTGTGCAAATACAAATGCAGTTCCGCATCGTATTGGACTTAATAATATATCAGTCGCGTTAAAACAGATTTGCGGTGTGATATCACATGTTGTAACAGGACTGACTGTACTAATATATCAGTTAGAGTTTGCAATAGACTATGGGAAATATTTTTTCTTGATACATTTGTAGTGGCCTTTGAATTTCACTTTGTCCTTCATCACTGACCAATGACCTGTGATGGCTCTGAGCCGAACCAGCAGGAATAAGGCAATGTCAGTTCCTAGCATTTTGTTCATCGCTAACAAACCGTGATGCTGCTTGCATGATATGACATCAGCATGAGATTAATTGTGTAATGGATAGAAAATCACAGTTTTTCTAATATCTGTTACTGACTAGCTGCAGAGATGAAGGGTGAAGGTAGCCATGGAAACTGAATTCCAGAAATCAAAGTTGATGTCAACATATTACATTATTCACAATGAATAACATTGGTTTTAACGAAGTTGGTTCTATTTAAGTAAGGACCTGGCTTTTATTTATGTGTGACTCGGAAGTTGGGAAATCCTCCGTTGGGATGTGGTGGGAGTTTCGCAGTCTTTCGCAGTTACCTTAATGCCTCAGTTGCTCACCGTGACACGCTTTGCATGCCGTTCCTTGGGATCTGCTTAGAGTGAGGATGATCATTAGCCAGCCTCCTGAGCCCCCCCCCAGTGCTCGGCTGTACGTCTGCCCGGTCCTCTACACTCATATCAGCCAAACCCTGCATGGCTTCCACAGAGTATGAAGGTTTACATTACAGATAGATTTAAAGTGTGAGAACAACATCACAAACGGGCGCTCTGGTAGGTTGGGGGTTGGGGGTGGAAAGGAGAGAAACAGCCGTGCGGCACAAAGCCAAGAGACTGCTGCTCAGTTGGCAGGGGCTGAAAGTGTGAAGGCATCTGAAACGTTCCCTCAGGTCTATGGGAAGGGCCTGCTCAGGACAGAGCCATGTTACCTGGTAGATCTCTCTCTTTCCCTCTCCCCCTGTCTCTCGCTTTACCCTCTGGAGAGATGGTATCTAGTAGACCTCTCTCTCTTTTTCCCTCACCCCCTGACTATCTCGTTATCCAGTAGAGAGGTTATCTGGTAGATCTCTCTCTTTCCCTCTCCCCCCTGACTCTCTCTTTACCCTCTGGATAGATGGTATCTAGTAGATCTCTGTCTTGTTCTCTCTCCCTGCCTGACCTTCTTTCACTCTGCACCAGGAATGATTCTAGGATTTGACCCTTAGGGGGCTGAGCCTCCTAAAGAGATCCAGGATGTGACCCCCCCCCCATTTGCCAAGAAGAAGTTTGCAAAGTTTGCTAAGCTGGGGTTATGAAATGTAAACAAAAATCCAACAAAAGTCCATGATTTTAGAAAAACTATCTTTCCTGGGGGGCTGAGACAAATAGGGTCTAGACCTGCTTGTGCTGTGCTCCCTGCCTCCCTTGCTCTGATGATTTAGCCTCTTAGCTGCTCTGGAGTCTTGACCATCGCTGATGCCCTAACCGCCTCAGCAGCCGCAATAGGCTGATTTGGTTTCCCCATGGAGACCTTCCCCACACCCTCCTCTGGCAGCCAGGCCCGTTGGGTGGGGTGAGACGCATCCTCTCGGGCGGCCTGGCACAGGTGGCTGCGGCAGGTGGAGCAGATGGCAGAGCGCTTCAGGACCAGCGATAATCCCGGGTCGTGTTCACAGCAAGACGAGTCTAATTCTGTAGCTTCCCTGTACACACCATCAAGCAAGTATCCTCCATATCTGCTGTTAGATAGATAGATAGAGTGAAAGACAGACAGATAGACATAGATAGATAGACAAACAGACAGATAGATAGACAGACAGACAGAGAGAGAGACAGACAGAGAGAGAGATAGATAGATAGATAGATAGATAGATAGATAGATAGATAGATCGATCGATCGATCGATCGATCCCAAAGGACACTGCAGGTTTACATTAGCTGAATGCATACATTTACACAGTAAAAAAGACTTTCAGACAGCCCCACCCCCCACCCTGGGCCCTGCTGCGCCTGCCGGTCACTGCACACGGTGCTGATGAATTCTCACAGCGGGCTCTGGTCTCTCCAGAAACACAGCTTTGGTGCTTGCTGAAGCTTATGAAATGGCATGATGACCCCCCTGACTGCGAAGAGGCCTTCGCTGCAGGCGGGCGGCGGTGTTTGAGGGTCTGGCGACCTCGCGGCATTATTGAAGGAGCCGTCCTCTTTTAAAATGAACCCTTATGTGGATCATAAGAGACAGAAATGAATGAGTATCCGGCCTTTTTAAAGCTGTCATATGTCCTTTCTGCCCATGCAGCGTAGACAGAAACACAGGCAGTCGTATTTACCGATACTCAAACCACGGTGCTTCTATGGGCCCCCAAAACTTGGGGTCCCCTGTTGGCCACGAACAGTCACTGCACTAGGGTGGGGCCCCCAAAACAACAAAAACAGCCCCTGGACACAGGGGTGCAGGATGAGACGCCGGGATACTGTGCGGATGCGTGGGGGGGGGGGGGGGGGGGGGGGGGGGGGGGGGGCGGGGGGGGGGGGGGGGGGGGGGGGGGGGGGGGGGG
>JAODJX010000040.1:62568-86135 GCA_026776945.1 Isichthys henryi | reverse complement strand
CATGGTTTCAAAGTATTTGGTTTTTACCCAGTGTATTATGTTACCATGGTTTCAAAGTCTTTGGTATTTACCCAGTGTACTGTATCACAATGGTTTCAAAGTCTTCGGTATTTCTCCAGTGTACTGTGTTACCATGGTTTCAAAGTTTCTGGTATTTAACCAGTGTACTGTGTCACCATGGACTCAAAGTATTTGGTATTTACCTGGTTTACTGTGTCACCATGATTTCAGAGTCTTTGCTATTTACCTAGTTTGTTAACCTGTCTAGAGTTTAAATTTTAGCTTAATTGTTAACAGACATAAATTGTGTGTGTGACTCCTAATGTGAAATGGTTGTTCGAAGATATGAACATGTCACCTTTATGGTTTCATTTGCTTGAAGAATTTCCAGTTAAATAATCAACAAACATCAAATCAGGAGGCAAAGAGATCCAGGCAATTGCAGAAAATATTGTGATGCTTGAATAACATCCGCATCATTAGCAACAACAACAACAGCAATAATAATAATAATAATTATTATTTTAATTATTATTATTATGATTAGTAATAGTAGTAGCAGTAGTAGTGGTGGTGCTATATGTGACTTTTTTTAAATAGAACTTCCCTTGTATCAATGAACTGCCCGAGAAAAACTCTACAAACAAGCTGAGATCCAACCACCCAGCCACTTGGCTCAGAGTGAATCTCACATCCTGCCTTAAATCTCCTCCAGCTGGAGGAAGCTCCTAGGAAACGGGCCAGTCTTCACCCTCAGCAAGGTGCACCATCGGGAAGGGCATCGTGCGCTCAGTCAGTGTGCTCCAAACGTTAACATGCATGGCCATTCATGAGGCTTGCAGAGTTCCTCAGGTTGAGATCTTCTTCAATGGGTGTCAGCTAAACCCATGGCGCAGCTTCAGACATGCTTCTGTCTTTCTGTAACTATGGGAAACATCAGTCTGTATCTTTCGGTGGACTTCAGGGTTACATGTCATACAACAACAGTGAATCTAATCTGGACCAGTGAGTCTAATCTGGACCAGATTAAACATCAGGATATTTGGGCACATGCCCAGGGGCACCACGTCCTTGGCGGGCACCAAACAGGGCAACCCTCCACAGCCCCCCACCTCGGTCCCATTCACAAATGTCTTTTGACAATTGATTGTCTGTTATTATTTCTCTGCTTTGCTTTAATATAACTTTTTCCGAATGTTAGACGCATTTCTGAATTTCGTGAGCCACCAATCAGTTCTGTTTTACGCTATCCAGAGGCACCTAGTGCTAATAATCGAGCCCTGGTTGTTCCCCAAGGGCCCAGCAGCAAAATCGCTGAGCTGTCCCTGGGATTTGAACCAGCCACGATCACAGGCACCACTGAGCCATACATTGTCCCCTTATTTCTGTGCACACAATGATCCCAGAAGTGGATGGATTGACCTGGTTCCCCTGGCTTTTCACTGTTGTGTCGGGGTTGGTGTCGACCCTGTGTCCCGGTCCCGGTCGTTGCCGGTCATCCTGCTTCCCCCTGTCTTTCCCAACTTTCTGGACTATCACGTAGCTGAACAGTCTGACCGCGTGGCTCTGAGGCTGAGAACCCTCCACGTGTGGCTTGAGCCTCACCTGTTTTGTTTCATTTTTGGTTTTCTGTTTTGTTTTGGGTTTTCTGTTTTGTTTCATTTTTGTTTTTCTGTTTTGTTTCGTTTTTGTTTTTCTGTTTTGTTTCGTTTTTGGTTTTCTGTTTTGTTTTGTTTTTGGTTTTCTGTTTTGTTTCATCATTGGTTTTCTGTTTTCTGTAGTGTTTGTTACTAGTTATCTTTGTTCCCCTGTTACGCCGTTCCCTGCTTGTGTTTGCTTCGCCCCTGCTTGTATTTTCGCGAGGTGTCATTTAAGCTCCACAGTATGTCGGCTAGTGTCGATTTAATTCGTTTCACCTATTGCTTGCTTGTTGCCCTTTGCCTCTGTTGATTGGTTGACTGGTCATGTTCTGCACCTGCCCCCTCTTTAACCTGGTTGTCTTTGTGTATGTAAGTGCCTGACCCGCTCTGTTCTGTAGTCTGTCATTGTCAGTGCTTATGTTACTGTGACTTATTTGCTTTGCTTGATTGCTTAGTTCTGCTCCCTGTGTTCTCTTGTTTCTCCAGTTGTGTTTATTTCATGGTTTAGTTTATTCCTGTTGTTTCCTATTTATTTCTGACCCCTCAGTGTTTCTTTATGGTTGAGAGCTCCCACCCGCCCAGTGTATTCATTGTTTTTTCAATAAACCCCTATTGTCTTGGAGTTGCACACCTTGTTTTTGTCTGCGCCATGCCAGCTGTAGGACAAATGATGGTTCTGGAGGTGATACTGGGTTTTTTATGGAAGAGACCCCGAGACCGATAAACAATCCAAAAATGCTAACACAGAACATTCAGCCTGTGTGTTTGCGTTCAAGTGGAGGAAGGGTTTAGTAGGAAAGGGTGACGTTGACCTGACCACTGACGAAAAGCTACTAGGTGGTTGTATCTCTAGAAGCGACCTGGGGCTGATGTTCGATTCAACAGGACGTCAACTGTGCAAATGATAAGAAATCTTACAAATGGCTTTCAGAGATAACCTTTATGCTTTGGTAAGTCGTGAGTCAGTGTTATATTGGGTCTTGCAGTCACTTTTCTAAAGTTAGGCAACTAAATAAAAGTTTTCTGTCCTTCAGGCCATGTTTATGTCAGCATACAGCAGACTCCGATCTGATCTATATGAATGTAATTAACCATGTGACAACTCAGAACCATGTGACACAACCATATGATAAAGCTGGCCAGTCGAATCAGGATGGAATACCTCATGCCCGGGCTAACTGCGTCAGACACAGTTACACAGAGGAGAGACACAGTCACACAAATGACAGGATTAACGTGGACCAGCTGGGAGGAGATTGACACCCTCATGGTCACCTGATTCTCAATCATCATCACCACCACGATCATCATCATCTTCATCATCATCATGTTTTAAAATCCGTGCTTATTATTTTTTTACCAAAACAGGATTGAAAACGGGCGTGCAATTGGTCCGTTTTTTTTCCCCAGAATTCTTCCATGATTTTGGAATCGGTCCGGATTTAGGATCCTGCTGAAAAGACTAAAGCTGAGATCTGCTGTAGGTCCTGCGAGGTCTTTCCTGACGAGGTGTCACATCAAGGTCACAGCTTTTAAACCTCAGATGTGCTGATGGTTTTCTATTAAATATAAGCACTGCACTACATGCAGAACTTTTACTATTGTTTTTACATTTATAATACATGATGCCGCTCAAGGTAAGAGCCAAACATCCATTATAAATGGTACTGTACTGCAGGAAGGACAGCTTGGTGTTTTTACTTGTTTTAATACTGATTTTTCTGCCTTTTCAGACAAACTGACCATGAATAAATATTCACGAAACGCCAGATGTTTCCTGCTGCATACACCAATTCGATCACACTCGGCCTTCAATGATATTTTTTTTCACTGATTTATAATTACTGTTCTGCTTGAATAAAAAAAAATCACATTGCACCACATATTTTTTAAGCTGGTGAAAATCACAGTATCTACTTACAGAATCGGTTCTGTCACATGTGACTTTATTGATTAAAAATGGAATAAGTTTTATTCTCATTTCATGCTGAGCGCAAGCGTTTCTAACACAAAATTGGCAGAAATGACCTGGTGGCTGCTTCAGTTAGCTATACTCATGTTTCTCTACTCCACTTCCCCCATATGTAATCAGGAAAAATTTCAGCAAGTGTACATGTCATTTTCAGTTTCAAACTAAATTAATAACTTTTTTGCAGTATCACGTTTTATTTTGGTTTTCCTGTCATTATATACTGATACCGTACATAGAAAACAGGCACCGATGCTGAGTGACTCCTGGAATGAATATCCCAGAATGCTCGCCGGATCTCACTAAGTATGTCGTTGCATAATGAGCGAGATAGCCCTGGAAATCTAGTTAGCCGGGTAGCTATCAGTCCCCCGAGTGCTGAAGTGCAGTTCTGCTTAGAGACGCAGTGCATTATAATCCTGTGATACTGGACTTGATATTCCACTAGGCTCGTTCTTATTCAACTCACCGACTGGGGCTGGACTAGCCATCTGACGTACCAGGCGTTTGGCCGATAAGTACGTCATTTATCGTGGACGATCATGTAGTCCAAGCCGGTTTTTAATCCCAGTTGAATCCTGTCTAGGAATCACACCGTTCGTTTGTGGACTGCTGATCCGCCATGCAGCAGAAGTTCTGGAGGAAGCTGTATAAATTCTGCTGTAATTCATGTACACGTTATTTACAGTATTAGTACATTTTGTGACATGCAGTTTCATTGGCCAGTTTGCTGGTGCCTGTTTCTCATTGGTCTTTATTGTCCTGCCTACATTTGACAAACATAACATGGAAGGAAGTGACTGAGCCTGAAGGAAACATGACCAATGCTCTGGCGAGGAGGAGATAACTGGTACGTCCCCAGAAGATCGGTTCCAAGCCCAGGAATCCTGCTGGAGAAACAGCCTCCTTGCCTGTTTTAGTGTCCTATTAATTTTGATGCTTTCTGGCCAAAACATGCCTATTCATTGGTTCTCCAAGGTTCCCAGAAGCTCTGCACATTCTTGTCAAAGGCAACATTTGCTTCAACTGAGGACCTGCTTAGCTGTAGCCCCGGAAGTAGCATGTGTGGTGAGACAGGAAACTGATGCCCACACATCAAAGACGGATTAAGACTGGAGGTCTTCCTTGTTGATCCAGTCTTATGGATTCCATGAACTGGATACCATCTCAAAGAAGAACATCAGCCCTTAGACCCCTAATCTCCAGACCCAGATTGCGTATGAATGTGGAGTATGATGTTCCATGATGTTTGTTATCTCAAGGAGCAAGCTGTTCCCTCTCTGCACTCAAAGATGGTCCGTAGAAGTACCACTGAATGAGTCTGGTCTTTAAAATTCAGCTAGAAAAAACATTTAGCCCTTTTTATTTCTCCCAGAATGACCACAAAATGAAACAGCTCTTTTCCTCTGTACATGGAGATCGACACAAGTAGCGCCCCCCTGGTGGAGCTTGCAGATTCCTAAATAAAGGGCATTTCGATATCTCGTCACATTAAGCCAGTTCCGGAAGGATGTGTGAAGTTAAGCGATTACGCTGACTATTAACGATAGTACATTTAAATGAACTTTAAAAGCAGGCTTGGGTAAATTTATAAGACCGTGAAAATTATTTCAGAACGATTCTCTGCTGCGAAATGATTTACCCACCATTTACATATTTACCCCCGTGGCTGACGGCTACCTGCACTGTATGGGCTCTGCTCTCGACGGGCCTCAGTCGCAGCCAGTGTGCTGCCCCCTATGCCAATTCCCGTCTAGCTAATAGTCTTTTAATTACCGGGAGGTTATCGGGACGCACCGCCGTTAAACAGGCTCTCATCAAAGAGATCATGACCCAGCCAAAACCTGTACACCCTTGCATAGCTGAACCCTGAATATGAGCGGGGCTGGGATTGCGGTGTCTGGGGCCCCGCTCAAAAAGTGACTTTGAGGGCCCCCTCAGTTGTTTCAAAAGCTAAATAAATAGCTAGCAAGTACAGTCAGAAGATGGTAGCTAGCTAGCTGGTTAACAGAACATGCCGCTTCTGCAGCTCCTAAATGAGGGAAGCAGGTATTCGATACGTACTGTAGTAACTGTTTGTGGCCAACAGGGGGGCCCCATGCTAATGCACGATTTAAGGAGACCACTGCTGCTTTTCACAAGCATTCGAAAAGGAAAGTGGAGAAAAGACTTTCTCTTCCATGGCAAATGGGAGAGCATAAAGGGGGTGTTGTATGCGCGAGTGTGGCCTTCGGGCATGGGGTGCTATGAGGACACACAGGGGCGCGGAGATTTGGCACTCCCGATGGCGGGTGAGAAGGAGTGGGCATTACCGTGCAGACGAGGACGGCTCGCTCTTCATTATGTTGATTAAATAAATCATCGCCAATTAGCATTCCAGCCACGGGCCACTAATCTGAGCTCCTGAGGCACGCGAGTGATAAACAAGGGAAAACAAGTGTTTGGCTAATCAGTTAAATAATCAGTGTGGGACGGATGGTGCTTCCCGTACGGCGGAGAGCAGTGAACCAAGGAACAGGTTCAGAGTTACCACAGAGGGCCTGACAGGGCGGGGAATGCCAGCAGGGGCGGAGTAGGCTCGCCGGGACAGATTGACGATCTGGCCAGTTTCTTACTCTTTTCGTATTTTTTTGTTTCTGAATTTTGTTAGTGTCTAGTAAGACTGAGTAAAACTTTAAATTTTACATTTGAAGCTACAGGTAAATGAATCAGATTGTGTACTAGGAAGCAGGGCTCATATACTGGGTGATGCAGTGCACACTCATACACTGTGGAGAACCCAAGCAAAGCTGAGGTCTAACACAATGGTCACATGACACATAGCTAACAGAAATTTAGCTACGGGGCTAATAATATCCACAAATATTACGCTTTACTTTAAAGTAGCCATCATTTGCTACACTCCACAGATATCACAGAAACTATGGATCGAATCCATCCTCTCAGTTGATTTTTTTGCAGCGCAGAAAGATTAGCCGACGAGCTAATGAGCTAAAAATCATTTAAGCTTAGCTAATGGCCGTGGCACATGGCCATGGCGCCTAAATGAGGTCTTATACAACTAACAACTTTTATAATTAAGTTTTTATAGCTAGTTTTAAAGTAGCAGATATGTAGCTAAGAACTGAGACTGATTTATTCAAAGAACCTGGTTTTGCTGTTTTTAGCTATCAAGCTAGCACTTTGCACGTTGGCACTTAGCTTTAGAATTTAGTGTAAAATAACTACTGTAGGAAACTGTGTTTTCCATCCATCCATCCATCCATCCATCCATTTTCTGCACCTGCTTTTCCTTTTCAGAGTCATGGGTGTCTGAAGCTTGGAGGCTACTGGCACAAATAAAATGTATCCTGACATTGTAAAATGTATATAAACATGTACAGGAAGGACGGAGAGGTTTTTAGGTGGGACTGAAGGTGATGGGGGAGGCAGGGAGAGTCTGTTTGCTGTGTGAGACAGATGGCAAAGTTGGGCTGCCTAAGCTGCCCGAGAGGATCATGGGAGCACAGAGCTGTTCTACCTGCTTGAAATCTGAAGGAAACGGCCCTTGTGAGACTCAGACCACCGAGGCTGCCTCTTACCCCAACCTTGGTGAGGGGAGTTAATGCTCGTCCTGGAACGTTCTCTGGGTGGCCAAGGGGGGAGCAGACAGTGGAGACACTGAGCAACAGCTGCAACATGACTCATGTCTGCTAGAGACATGTTACCACAAGGCTATGTATGTGTGTATCAGTGTAGATGTTAGATAATCTTGCTTTTATTCATGCACCTCTTGCAACTGAAGTATGAAACAGCTGGAAGTCACCCGCAGTGGATGGGGAAGCACAGGGGTTAAATGTAATCCTCTGCTTCCTTCGCCAGTCACATTTTACTCGCTCTGATTCCTATTTTATTGAATATCTCACTTGTCAGCAGTGATTAAGCTGAAAAATGCATTAATCTCTTGATCTATGGGGTGTTGAAGTAACCTGGCTTGATGCTCTGGTGACATAAAGCTGTGTGTATGCAAGTACCAGCGGCAGCGTTTGCCACCACTTGGACCACACATGGGGCCCCTGAGGTGTGGGGACCCCCTGTTGGCCCCAAACACTCACTACGCTCTGATTTTCTGACTCTGCCCTCTAGTATTTATTTCAATCTCATTTCATTTGTATATAGGGCCCCAAAGTTCCTTACATGGGTGCGTTGTAATACATTCCTGCATCAGGGGGTGGGGGGGCAGAGTGAAGGACCCTGTAGTGCCTCTTTCATTAGGGCCTCAGAAGCAACAAAGCCACCCCGAGTAGGAACTGTAGCGCCGAGTTACTGTAGCCACACAGCTCCTGGTGTCTGCCGCCATTAGCCCTTCAGCCTGCATGGAGAATCAAGTGAATGAGTCACTTACGAGTTATCATTCATTCCACGCTCTGGTGAATGGCTGTGGGGGATGGATGGTGGGGGGGGGGCAGCCCACTCGTATCGATAGCGCCCCAGTCAGCCTCGCAGTCATCTCACTGGCTGGCAGCTCCTGCGTGGGCTCTGTGCGTCTCATTATACGTATTACAGTATTACAATAACAAACAATTGTACCCGGAGCAGTTTATTAAGTTCACCATATAAATAACATCACTCTTTTTTTTATTTTTACTGTTAGCAGTAATCTCGTCTTTACCACGGAGGAAATCAAGTTACGCTGAATGCTTTTTTTCTTTTACGCTGTGAACGAACCTCTGTGTCGCAGGTCAGAAGGCCGTGAGGAGAGTTTGAGCTGAAATCGAGTGACCCGGTAGGAGGCCTGAATCGATATATTTGGGTTTTCCTGGAAAATGCGCCTTTTTGAAGTTGGCCAGTAGGTGGCGCAGTGATTAAGGAACTGAGCATTTGTATGCAGGACACAGCTGTCACCATCTTATGTTATGGACATTGATCCACAGATTAGGTAAATAGGCAAATAATCATTTGTTCCTGATTAGGAGAAGCTACATCTGGCTATGAGCTGCTGGGTTCCATGAACCATCCCATGAGCCGGTGTGCAGTCCAGGGGTTCCTCTTCCATTTCAGGCCACATCCTGGTTACTGCTCAGCAAAGGGGAGCTTGTTCCCTCCCAGACAGAGACAGGACAGCTGTGTCTTCAGCCTTGTGGACAGATGTCTACCTATAGCAATCCATCTCTTTATGGACGACCCCTCATTGCTATGATATACTGTACACCTCCATCTTTCCCATGACATGGATGCGGAAATGCGCAGCGATTTATCTGAAAGTCATTCCAACCCAGTTGTAGAAACATACGTTTGTTTATAGCCCATAATTAAAGCGTTTTATGCGAGCGTGTGTCGTTTCTGATGTTTGCCGACTATCAAAAACGAACAGGTGCTGTGTACACCCCCCCCTCGCTGGTACCCCCACAGTACTGCACATCAGCAAGCAGATAAATACAGTTTATTAAGCCGTTCCATTAACATTAGTGACAGATGTAAAACTTCTTCATACTTTTCTGTTCCCTCCGAGCAAGGTAGTCAGCTACGGGCCTGATGGCAGGGTGGTGGCCGCCTATACTCTGCTCTCTCCCCCCACCACCTGGCATTACCATCACTGAGAAACGTGCGGCTCAATGTTGCCTGCAGGAGACGCCCATCTTGATGCAATGCAAACTCTATAAATGCCCATCAGCCTTCTCTGTTTCTAATTCAGTACAATGCCCTTGTAAACCAGTATCCATGCAGTGACACGTTCAAAAGAGCAGGTAGAAGCAGAGGAGCACTGGATCTGACCATGTGGAAGCCATATCCATCACAGGGGCTCATGGCCACCTCCTCCACCTTCTGCCCCAAAGCACAGAGGTCCTAGTATCAGTCTGATCTCAGTCTGATCTGGACCTTTATGGGTGCAACTGTAGGTTAAACTTGCAAGGTTATGAAATAAAATACCAGCATATGGGTTTACGTCTAGATTTTAAAGCGTTCAAGGCAGCAGTATGGGGCTGCTTTTTCATTAGAGGCATATTATTTTATGGGGGATCATATGGCTATATCTTATCGCAGCTATTAGAGGAATCTTGTTATGCAATATATATACACTCATTAACCAGTTTATCAGGTACACCTGCTCGTTAATGCAAACAGAAGGTTTGGATAATGTGCAATTAAACATGATCAAAGCTAAAGCACCTGATCTATGAGTTTTTAAACGTAGTGGCAGCGCCAACCACCAGAAAGAGCCACCCTCCTTAGATTGTTGGCCACTCTGCTGTCTGGAGTTTATGCAGTGAGAATTGTATTATGAGCTTGGTGCAGTGAAAGTGCAGTGCACATTGTATTGTGGGCTTGGTGCAGTGATTATGCAGTGAGAATTGCATTATGGGCTTGGTGCAGTGAATGTGAAGTGCACATTGTATTGTGGGCTTGGTGCAGTGAATATACAGTGAGTATTGTATTGTGAGCTTGTGCGGTGTAGATGCAGTGGGAATTGTATTGTGAGTTCGTACAGCGTAGATGCAGTGATCCCTATTTGATATATCAATTTGAACCAGCGGCTTTACTCAGAGGTTAGTTTGAGGAATATGTGACTGGCAAAGTAAGCAATGAACTGTTATTTTAAGAATTTAAGTCAATTTATGTAACAGGAATTAATAATAATGGAAGTGGAGCAGGAAATGCATAGCTTAGCAGAAAGAGATCACTGCCTATGACTCACCTATTTAAATGAAGTCTCTGGTCGTAAGATCTTAAGCGTGTTTTATACTGAGAGGCAGGCCTCACAAACAGGGCCTTAGAAGAAGGATGTTAACATCAAAGTTAACATCGCACCGAGCTTCAGCTTTTTGTTCTTGCCATCTGTGTGCCGGCCTCCCCGTGTCTGTGAAAGACAGAGAACTTTTCCCCCGACACGATAACCTCCTGATCATCCGGCTAATAACTCACCGTGAAGATATGGTTAGGCATGCCGAGAGATGCTACGGGGCCTGGTGCAGATGACACAGGGATCAGGTCCCCTTTATAACGGAGACCTTCAGATCTCCACCATGTGATGATTTAATCCCCCCCCGCCGTGGCAGATTAAAAGCATCACTGTGTGTGTAACAGGTTAAACGTGATCATGCAGAACCCTCACTCTTTTCTCCTGTCCCTTTCATTCTGACATATCAAGCCTGCTGCCACCGTTGCTGCTGGGCGGTCCTCCTCTTCTCCCTCCCTCTTTGCTTATATCTCTTTCCTCCTTCTTTTCCCCTGCTTCTCTTCTGTTACCGAACACATGGAAACAGTGGGGGAGTTTGCAAATGAATGTTTGCTCCCAGACCAAATCAGTTATTGTTTTTGCATTCTCAGAGAGAGGCACAAAGTCACTGGATGTAATTAATCAATCAAACAGAACCATAAGGTCACTGGTTCTGATGATCCATCGGGTTGCATTATCATTTACATCTTACCTGAAGTAATATACTTTTTTTGAGTAAGGGTCGAGCAAGGCCCAACTGTAAAACCTCTCAGATTTCGACTACTAACCTTCTGCTCTCAGGCACAGTGTCCTAACCTGCTGAGCCACCCAGAGTCAGTCAGGTGACATACAGTGAGGGCATGGGGGTCAATACAGCTACAAATGGGTGATGTTTCAGACTGTTAAGTGACTATGGCTAGAAAGGTTGAGGAAGTTAAATCTGTTTTCATATTCAGTATGTATAGGAGTGCCTTTACTAGCCTTATACTGCTACATGTGCCCTGAATGATATTAAGGTTGTACTTTGTGCTGCATTTTCTGTAGCTGTGTAATTAAGCTCTGGCTTTTTTGGAAGTTTACGTACAGTGTAGATCCTGCTTTGTTACTGCCTTCACTTGTGCCTGGACATTCACTGGAAGCTCAGTCTAGCTGCTTTAACAGCTGTAGTCAAGGAGGGTACGGCAAATGTCTGTGGCTCAGTGGGTCAGGACCCTGTGTCAGTGACTAGAATATGCTGGGTTCAAATTCCAGGCTTTGGCAGAGTGATGTCATGGGTGGACCCCTGCGCAAGACACTCTAAGCACTGTTCAGGATAAGCAGGAAGGGGATGGATGGATCCAGGAGAGGACTGGTTTCAAGTGCAAAGGTGAAGGATTCTGTAATGCAAGTGGAGATGGAGTTTTGATGTATCTCAAGGAAAGGTTTTTAAAACGTTGTGAAATTCTGAGGGTCACAAGCTCAGGAAATGCGCAGGGTCACAGACTCAGAGTCATGTGCTCAGGGTCACAGGCTCAGAGTCATGTGCTCAGGAAATGCTCAGGGTCATGTGCTCATTGACAAATGCAGAAAGCAAGTATGGGGTGTTCAGTGCGTGTTGGACATTCAGTGACGCGAAGTATTCAGCGGCATGGGGTGTTCAGAGACCCCATGCTTCCCCAAACGACCAGCCCTTGCTGACCTGTATGGAATGTCAGACTATCACAGGGCCCCCACCTGTGTAGGCACTTCAGATGCCCATTTTCCTTGGCACATGTTTTTTTGATGATGGCAGGAAAAACAGGATGACATGAGCAGGACATTGAAACCTCACAGGAATCAAACCCCCAGCTCTACAGGTGTGAGGCCATATCGTTGCCCCCCAAGGCACTGCACCACCATTTCTTCATTCCCTATCAGTCTGATGCCATATAATATTGGGACTCCCATTCCATGAATGTTAGCATATTACCTCCTCTCTTGTAAATCCCACTGACAATCTGGGGAATTAATCAGTCGACACACTTTCAGTTCACACAGCGTATGGCTCTGACAGGACGGCTATTCTGGAGACTTCCGCTTACACGACAGCTCACACGGCTATATTTACTTTGTTCTCACCCTAATCTGCAGACTCCAGAAATGCTAACCTGTCTTTGCTCTGCGTGAGCTTGTCAGGAATGACGCTTTTTACCTGTTGGTTTTTCTCCTCTTAACAAATTAAAAAACACACTGTAGTGTCACAGTGTCCAGGCGAGACCCACCAGGGGCAGCGGCCATCTTGATTTTCCATCTCCTGAAGATACCCTTAACTGTGGAGATCCTTTGGGATCACCAAGGGTGGGGAGAGGTGGGGCAGGAGTCCGGCCCTAGTTCCCCGTGACCGTGGATGAACAGGTTTAAATGGATGGACGGATGGATGGATAAGAATGGCTTTTACCTTTGAACAACTTGGAAAAGTTGTACAGGGAGTTTTGAACATTAAATATCATAGGTCATATGATTTCATTTCTTGGCAAAAGTTTGTGGTTTTAATCATGTTGTAGAAGTCTTAAAAATCGGCATTAAAGTTTTTAGTGTTTTCTCCAGTATTTCTCTCCCAGTTTACGGGGCCAAAAGGCATCCTTCCACTATCGGTGATGGCAAAGATGTTCGATGATCACTCATTAAGTATAAACAAATAATGCTGTTTATAGCCTGGGCAGAGGTGTATGTTTAGCATTGCAGCCCATATAATTTAAAAGAGACATGTCAGGTCAGGTCGGGGAATATGCACTGATACAACGCGTTGCCTCACCCACCACATAGCGAAACTCCTCGGGATTCCAGCTGGCGACCCCCCAGGGACACATGTGGTCCAGTCCCATACTTCAGAAATGGCCAACCATCTGCCGCAGCCAGGTGTTATGTGAGCATCCCCTCGGCCTGGCCCAGCCACTTGGGTCATCAGAAATGAGGATCCTGCGAGCCGGATCACCCTCAGGGAATCGCGTCACATGGCTGTAGGGCTGTAACTGACACTCCCTCACTAAGTAGGTAAAGTGCCTCATTCAGGACTCCTCTAGCAACTGCTTGTTTGACACAAAGTTAAGCCAGTGGTACCCAAGGATTCTCCGAAGAGACATAGTACTGAAGGAGTCCAGTCTTCGTCTCAGCTCACTGGATAGTGTCCATGTCTCACAGCCAAACAGCAAGATGGGGAGCATCAGGACTCTAAAGACTTGCACCTTTGTCCTCTTGCAAAGATATGGGAGATATGGATGGAGGGAGTGCGACACACCTCTATCCAGCGACCTCATGACCTCCCACGCTCTCACAATCATTTGCTGACTTCATAGAAAGAGTGACCAGAGACATGAATGTCGCTGCCGAGGTAAGTAAATCTCTCTATAAGGACGACCTTCCCCCCACAGACAGACATACTACTGATAGTTGTGCCTAAGAAGTCATTAAATGCCTAGATCTTGGTCTTTATCCAGGACACCTGCAATCCCAGACACTCAGACTCCTTGCTCAGTCTCTCAAGAGACCCAAACAGAGCCTCCATTGGAGTATCTTCGGCAAAGTCAAGATCAGTAAATCTTTCTTTACCAACGAAAGCCCTACAACTGCTAGACCCCATGATCCTGCCCATCCCCCAGTCCATACAAGCATTGAATAGAATAGGAGCAAGAACACACCCCTGGTGAACCCCAGAATTAACTGGGAAGAATGCTGAGGTTCTCCCTCCACTCCGCGCAACATTCACAGTACCAGTGTACAGGCCAGCCATGATGTCCAGCGACTTCAGGGGGATTCCGCGAAGTCTCAGGATGTCCCACAGGGCAATTCAATCGTTGCCACAACGCCATGAAAATCGACAAAGACTGCAAAAAACTGTTGATATTCACGCTTGTGCTCAATGAGAACCCTTAGTGCCTGGATACAGTCCATGGTAGATGTCTTAGGTGTAAAACCAGACTGCTCCGGTTGCTGACAGGCGAGCAAGTGACCATATATTCTGTTAAGGATGACCCTAGCAAGGACCTTACCCTACACTGAGAGCATTGTTATTCCACTGCAGTTGCCGCCATCCAGTATATGCCATCCAGTGTAGTCCCTTTCCAGATAGGGACTACAAGTCCCGTTTTCCAGTCAGTTGAGATGACTCCCAAATGTAAGCAAGGATTGTCTGCAATGCCTCGAGGGCAGCTTTACTACCAGCCTAAAGAAGTTCACACCGGATCCCTGCGGCCTACCCTATCCTCAGCTGATTCTGGTCATCGTATATACACCATCCTCTAGAATGTTCTACATACAGTAAGCTACAATGTGCTTTTAGAACATTTGTGCAGAGGAACTAATTTCTGTCACGGCATGGGATGGTGCAAGTGGGAAAAAGGTGACAATCCACTTAGCGGCTCCGAGAGCTTATTTTACAAACAAAATACACTGGGGGAAATAACCAAAAGAAAAGGACCATCAGAGGTGAATAGTAAACAGGGGGGAAAACAGAACCTAACACAGACTAACTGAGGCAACCAAGCCACAAACGAACAGATCTAAGCAAACAAGCTGCATACGCCACGTAGTGACATAAGCACACAGCACCGTAACACAGAAACTTAACACAATGACTGATTAACAACGTGAGAGCAGGCACATAAATACACAAAGGGAATCGGGGCAAACAATGGACAGGTGTGACTCGTAAGCAAAATGACCAAACAAAAGAAACACAGGTTAACAAGAAACAGGTGGAGTGGATCACACTTAACTAGCACAGAACAAGGGAACTCCAACAAACACTGAACACTATGAAACACTTAAAGCTAACAACACTAGGAATAACTACTGTAAGAACCAAAGAACACGCAGTCATAATAAAACAAGAAATGAACAGGATAATCTAAAGCAGCTTTAGCCTTGAACCCATGGCCAGATTGTGCAACTACCAATCCAAACTCCTAACCTGTTAAGCTACACAGTAGAGTAAGTGCGACACACTATGGCTAAAGGGGCTACAAGACAGGGGAGGGAACAGGATGGCCAGCGACACCTGCTGGCCAAACAGGAACTGACCAAAATTTCTGGATAAAAGGCAAATTTATTTACTTTTTTTTTTAAATATATGTGTGAGCTTATAAATTATGCAGTTTGCTTGTGAAGCTTGTATCAAGATTAGGTTGTTTGAATGTCTTTAGTCCCTGATAGTTCGTCACCAGAGCGTCGGTCCCACACAATGTGGACGAAGCTACTGGCAGCGATGACTTTACAAAGCCTTGTAGGTCACGTGCTTCTGAACACATAGTTGTAAGCAGAAATGTCTGAGCCATTTAGGCTGAAACACCTGTTCTTCACCCCTCGTCTGAGTCTGGAGCTGGTTGGTCAGTCATTACGCTACTTCTAATCATCTAACCAGCTTATGGTGTGTAAAAAGACTTATTCTGGACAGTCTAAATAGCCCCATTGAACGCTTCTCTTGTCAAGCCAGTATCTCAGGTGAAACAGAACAGCTATAATATGTTTTAGGTGGATTTCTTGGATTGCTGAATACTGGATGGCTATAAAAAGTCATGTGGGAATATTTTGACATTTACAGTTATTACCTAGCAGGTGGGAGTTTCTAACCGGTCTTTATGGGTTCGTTTTTTTTCTTTCTGTAATTGACGTATCAGTCCTTAGCATGGCTGGATGCAAGCTGACAAGGGTTGTAGTTAAAGCCCAGCACACCAGCATCAGCTGATAGCAGGGCCGCGGGACGGCTATTGCAGATTAACGCCGAGGGCGGGCCTCCTGGTCCACATGATAGACCGGGTCAAAGCGTAATGTGAAGTGCGGGAGATCCGGAGTAAGGGATCCCGGCCGTCTACTGGAACACCACGCTTCTGCTGGACTTTAGCTAAATGGCTATTTGTGCCAATATCCTTTTCAAGCTATCTGGTCTTTTCGGTAACATTTGCTCATTTTCTGAGTGTCTACGGCCTCTTCCCCTCACTTGATGGCAGTGTTGATGTCGATTTACAGGGCAGCCGGGTGCGCGATCAATTCTGCGTTGCTGGTGTCTCTGTGGCCTTTTTTCTGTAAGCTGTCCTGATAACCCCCCCCACACAAAGAGCCCAGATCCAAGGCTATCACTGTCTGCATAGGGGCTGTCCTACAAGATACGCTCTAACTGGCTTAATTGAAACTTAGCATAGATGTAATTGAAAGTCAACCTGGGAATTAATGTGCTTTAAAAGAATGAACACAGCCTCCGTCAGCGTTAATGTACACCTGCCATAACTAATCACATTACCGCAGAGGAAGGCTGGGGGGCTTCCGTCTTCAGGCTCAGCTTCACACCTGTCAGGCTGCCCTGCCTGTGCTGCTGTTCACTGCACCGGGAGTCTGATACACCCCCTGATTTTAGTCAGGTCAAGTCAGTTTATTTATTTCACAGTTTAAATACAAGCAGTTATTGATCAAAGTGTTTTACACAGTACAAAATGAATTAATTAGATAATTAATTATTAATGCCATATGGCAGTTCACGAATAACACAGACAACACTGATCTGTGTCCTCTGATGGACTGATATCCCGCCCAGGGTGTCCCCTGCTCTGTGCTCTCTAATGGACTGACATACCGCCCAGGGTGTCCCCTGCTCTGTGACCTCTGATGGACTGACATACCGCCCAGGGTGTCCCCTGCTCTGTGCCCTCTGATGGACTGATATCCCGCCCAGGGTGTCCCCTGCTCTGTGCTCTCTGATGGTCTGACATCCCACACGTGCAGGGTGTTCCCTGCTCTGTGCCCTCTGATGGACTGACATCCCACATAGGGTGTCCCCAGCCTTCTGTCCTGTTTTCTGGTTAAGCTCCAGCGTCACTGTCACCCTGGACTGGTAGGTATTTAGGAAAGATTCATGGATGAATGAATACCAATTCATAAGTATACGAGAGGTGGTAGATGAAGATCAGAAGCAAGACGAAGGCTGGGTGGAAAAAATAAGCAAGTAATATAGATAGATAAACATCAGAAATAAGATGTAATCTGGATGGATAAATGAGAAAACCTCTAGAGAGATAAAAACTAATAATCTAGACAGATATAAATAAGTAAGAAGTTGGAAGTTGCATACGTAATAAAAAGTATTCTAGATAAAAATAAGCAATCTAGATGGTTAAAGGGTAAACATGGTGGTTTTGGTTAGGTATTGTAGGTAAACAGTCTTACTTCCATGTTTTTGGCTAAACTTTAAGACCTTTACAGTGTCTAAACAGCAAACAGTGACACATTATATCAGACAGGGTTTAACATGCACTGAGATTCGCTCAGGAAAGCTGTTCTCGTGGAATCAAACTGGACCCGCCCCCCTGAGGAAGAGATGGGTTGTGACGACCAATCATGACATCTGCCAGTCAGGATGCCAATGGAGGCAGAACGGGGATTTGAAAAGCGCCTTTGAAAGAATTCAATTTGCGTTTTTAAAAGACGGCCTCTTTGAAGGACATTTAATCAAAAAACGCTTAATTGGCAATTCAAATCCTCAGAGGAAGAAAAAGAAAACACTTCATTCATAAACGGCTCGGACAATGGAGCGATTTGCGGCGGGCGGCGGTTTCTGTATGCCTGATTTTGTGCCCCCACCAATCATGGCTCTGAAGGACCCTCCCCGCTTTAACCCACCGAGTAAATAACCTTGAGCAGTCAAAGGGGGCCGTCGACCCCCGCCGAAAGCTGCCTCCTTTCTGCCGACACCACGGCCCATAAACCCGGTGACAGCCTGAGTGCTCCTATCACCGCAAGAGCAAGGAATTATGGCTCATGCTCTGCTTCACATGCTTTGCTGTACATAATGGGGAGCACCGTTGAGGTATAGAGATACAAGCTTTCTGATGTTTCTAGGTGGTGCTGTGTTGCTCAGTGTGCTGGGCGCTCTTCCCATTATCAGACAGTCTCAGGTTCCACGGCTGACTGAGTGACGTCACCGTTGGGCCCCTGAGCAAGGCCCTTAACCCACTAATTGCTCCAGAGACTGTGTGACCCTGCCTTCTCACAAACATCTTGTTTTGGATTAAAACATCTGTCCTATTCAGGGTAAACAGGGGGGTCTAGAGTCATTCCCAGAGGCTGTGGACACACGGGAGGATGGGGTGCCCACTGCAGGGCACACTCACACCCACAGGCAATTAGATAACTCCGATTACTCTTGGCATGTTTTTGGACTGTGGGGGTGGGGGGAGGGGATTAGAGTAACCCCACAACACCATGCAAACTCCACACACATGAAGAAACCTGATCCCTGGTCCTAGAAGTGTAGAGCGGCAGTGCTATCCACTGCACCAACGCACCATCCAACAAATAAAATGTAAACGTAATGGTACAAACATCCTCTCCCCACTGCAGACCATGAACGGATCGGCAAGGACTCACCGTACGAGCAGGAGGGGAAGGTGCAGTTTGTCATCGACGCCGTCTACTCCATGGCGCACGCCCTACACAACATGCACCGGGAGCTGTGCCCAGGCCGGGTGGGTCTCTGCCCCAAGATGGACCCCGTCAACGGTAGCGTGCTGCTGAAGTACATCCGCAACGTCAGCTTCTCGGGTGAGTCGCACGATCAGAGCCGGATGTCGAGATCCGCAGGACGTGTGAGCAGCAATTGGCGCAGCGTATTAAACAAGGAGCTTTAAACACACAGGTTTAAAAAGTCATTTCCTGAAAGAAGCGAGAATTAAAAGATAAAATACAATAAATATTAGACCTTCTCCCTGAAGCAGAAAAGTCTGTGCATTTGCTTTTAAGATATCAACATATAAAATGTTTATATCAGTGGTCACGTGGAGGTTTGGTGCAGTTTAATGTGTATATTCACATGAATGTCCACAAGTCCCCAAGGAAGAGGCGCGTAACATTTCCCTGAACAAAGAAGGTAAAGGCATGAAATTGGATTGAGCACAGCAGGAGAACAGAGGATTATGGACTGAACTGTCAGGCCGAAAACCCAAAAACAACTGAAAAGAACAAGCCCTGCGCATCGGTGTTAGAAGGGAACGCTCTCTCTCTCTTTGATGAGGCGTGTTTGCAGCTGCAGTTAACATGCAGTTGGTGCAGTTGTTACAAATTCTGAAAGGATATTAATGTGCAGAAGTTATTATTATGTGTTCCGATTCACGGTCCAGATTCGACTTTTCAGAGCATCTTTTTTTGGGTCATGCAGGTAAACGTGTGTAGAGTCGAACAGACTGTAAGCTGAGGCTGGATCAAGGTCTATGGCTCGTGGCGATTGGCTGGCTACCAGTTGGTGGTGGGGTGGTGGTTGTTCCACCGAGCCGTTGGCCATGGTGTTGGGGATTTTGGGTCGACGTAGCATAATGGCAAAGGGAGCAGGTGGTCAATGCAGCCAAAAGTGTTGCTGTGGCTTTAGGGGGGCGGGGTGGCACTGGGGCTCAGGCAGATCTAGGACAGTGCTGCCCCACTTTCCCCAAACACCCATTAATTCATCACGGAGTCTCTCTCCAGCCAAGACGCATGAACAAGAAAAAGGCTGCAGTGCTATTTTTGGCCAACAGAGGGCTCTGCTCCCATTTGGCTTTTACCCACCCAAAGTCCGCATTTGTTTGTATTCCATTTATTTATCAGACACGTTTATTCAAAGTGAGGTACATTTTTTCAAGAGAAGGCAGTGTCAGCCAGTCCCTGGGGCAACTAAGGGGTTAAGGGCCTTGCTCAGGGGCACAATGGTGATTCACTCTGTTGACCCCGGGATTTGAGCCACTGATTCTCTGATCACAGGCACAGTGCCCTAACATGCTGAGCCACATAGACGCGTGAAAAGAAGGTAAATGGCTGGAAAATCACATTATCAAAGTCTATGCAGCTGGGCCCCTCCCAAAATCCATGGGTATTACAGGTGCATATAAATTCATTTTACCACCATCTGGGTGTGAGGTCTGCAATCTTCCTGCTGGAATCCCATACCAGGTTAACTGAGGTGCCAGGTTAACTGAGGTGCCAGGTTACCTGAGGTGCCAGTAGACGGGTCACGTTGGCCCGTATTCATTCACCGGTCTCTCAGGTGAGTGTTAAATAATTACATGTTTATGGGAAACTCATGTTGGATTTAAGCTAAGTCTGAATCCACTTTGCCAGCTGACCAACCTCATGCCCAATCCAGCATGATCAATGGTTCATCTAGCCTTTGTAGTTATCATGTTATTAATAAGTAACCAAGCTCTTACAGTCAAAGTACCGTTGTTTGCGTGTCGAACCAGAAGTACCTGCTAACCGTTAGCAGTACAGTCCTATAAAAGGCATGGCTTAGCACATGCTTGGGGTGTGGCACCATCCTGGTGTGATTCCCTCTCGTTACTGGCACTCTGTTCAACGGGGTCAGGCTACGCTATCAAACATTTACCCTGCAGCGATGGGTACCACACTGAAGTTTACTTTACAGAAGCGACAATGGCAAGGTCATAAAAACGTCCCGGCATTTAGAGGTGCGCTATATCAACCTCCTCCGAGCACCAGGGATCGCGGGATGTTCCGTCTCTGCTCCGGGACCGAAGCATCTCTCTCCTGGGGAGGCAGAATAATGACGCTCTGCTTAAGAGCAGCTCGGCGGTAGAGGGGGGGGGGGTGTCTGAGTAATCAGACAGAGAACAGAGAGAGGGACCGCAGGGGTCATCCCGTGATGCGTAACGCTCCCCACAGGCTGATTAAGCGCTAACGGGGGGGAGCCGGGGCAAAGCAGAGATGCTGGATGCATGTCGAGCGGGCCAACCTTCACCGACCACAAGACCGCCGCTGACTTCTAAGAGGCGAGAGGGAGTGGGTGCCTAATATGTAACAGAAGCTTCTTTTGAATCCAAATGAAAGACAAAATTATTAAAGAAAAAGTAGAGAAATTTCAAGGAAATTGTCTTACTGTAGAAGTCCATTTCTTTATTATAGGTAGTGATCTTCAGAACAGATCGGTGTGCTTCAAGTCTCTGGGATATGCTTATGGTTAGAATTAGGGTGTTAGCTGTAGGGGTAGGGTGGTAGCTGTAGGGTTAGGGTGGTAGATGTGGGGTTAGGGTGTTAGCTGTAGAGTTAGGGTGTTAGCTGTAGGGTTAGGGTGCTAGGCTTGAGAGAAATTAAATTAAACAGGAAGGACAAGTCATGGGGCGAGGATGAAAATGTTAATCTCATGGTACATTAAAATCACAGCATGGCATCTGATGTCTGCAGGATTGACTGGTGAACTGCTTTCTCTGCACGGGGGAAAGAATACAAAACAAAAGATCAGAAGAAGAGAGGAGAGCACGTGAATGTAGAAAATAAATAAATAAAGTCTTTGTTTACCCTTCAGTGCGTTTTTCTATAGCAAATTGCTTGTGCAGGATATATAGAGGTAGAACTTGCTGTTAAATATGCATCCTGGCACTGTAATAAAATGGTAGTCAGCCGTGGTTGTGTTGCTGCGTTGATCGAGGTGGAGATCTTCGTTAATGCAGTGTGGTACAGTGTACCTGCACTGCGGTGGTGAGTTCGAGGGCAAGAACTCGCGTTTATTAAATAAATGATTAACATGGACCCATGTCAGTGTAGCTTTGCTTTCCTGCGTTCAGAAAAGTGTCTGTGTTAATGGGCTAGATCAATCCATCCATCCATCCATCTTCCAGGTGCTTATCCTGGTCAGGATATCAGGGAGGCGTGGTGCCTATCCGATGTGGCACAGGGCACGAGGCTTGGGGGCGAACCCTGGACGGGATACTGCTTAATTGGCCCACCCAGTCACCCTGCCACAGGGGTGGGTGGTGACACATCGGGATGCAGTATGTTCTCAGCAGTCTATAACTTTAAAAAGATAAAGCAGGCAGCGATTGCAACTGGGATCATCTACTGCAAACGGCCAGAGTATCATCACGGTGAGCCGGAGTGCTGTCTACCTGTCTGCCTACACTCTCAGATACCAGAGCTATCACTGCTGTAATTTCCCAAGATTTGGGAGCAGGAGTTTCTCCAGCTCAGTACGGCGCCCTCTGTAGGAAGCTGACGTGTACTGTAGGAGCCGTGCTTCTCTGCTTACGAAGGGTACAGCTCGAGTTAAGGACACTGAGCAGACTCAGCATAACGGAAACACTGTAGCATGTCCCTGTTCCATTAAAAATACAGGAAGAGGGCAGATGCTGTTATCTGTGATTTCAAACTCCCTCTCATACTGTGTGCAAAATGAACGCCTTTAACTGTCAAACAGTCAATCACACAAAAGCTTGTTACTTCTTTCTACGGGAAAGTCTTTCCGTCTCCTGTCAAGGCCTCGGTGAGGCCCACTGTGGGCGCGAACACCTCCTGCACCCGAAAAAGAGAAAAGCAACTGGCTGCCCAGTTATTACGGCATTAAAAGCACACATTTTATCTCGGCGGAGGGGGGGCGGGGTTGAACTTGTCAAACTTTCACAAAATCACAGGAGGGGAGATTTAAGCAATTATTGGTACTGTGTTCAAGCTGTACTGTATATGAAAAGATGAATGTGGATTTCCTGAATAAGTCTTTGCTTAAATGCGGATTAATCACTTACAGTCTGAAATGACTATACAGGAAATGGCTCACCTATTGATATGTAACTGAAATGCACCAGGCATGTTCTGACCCATTTGTTCAGGAATTCCAAGAAAAATACACCACTGCATCACCTGCTATTGAGGTTGCACACAGTCTGATCATCGTCCCCCCCATTGACATTTAACTGAAGCAGGATGAGTTATTTGTGTCTGAAGGCTGGTGGCATCGATTTTGCACCACAGATCTGGCGAAAGCCCCTTCCTCACGTCCCGGGCAAACATGTGACTCAACTCCACAGAGCGAGAGGCCGACCTGCCACACGAGGCTCAGAAGTCCACGTGGCGACTCCTTAACGTCCAACGTTTATTTGCATGTCGTTTCACTGTTTAGCCGTTCGTGTTCGCTGAACCACAAGCGTCGGCACAGATGGCAGAGTAAATGCTTACAGAGCGTAAGCATCCTCCCGCGGGGTGAGGAGGGGGCTGCATTGTTCTCAGAAGCCTTCATCTTCTCTGAGATGCCTTCATGCTCTCAGGAAGTGCTTCACCCCCCCAACACTGCATGACGCCTGTCCAGTCACAGCTGGATCACCCTTCTGAAAGATGTCCTTAAAAAGTCTTTGCAGTATGAGGACTGCAGAAGCTTTGTGCAGAGGATAACTGTAATACAGAATAGTTATACTTTGCCAGTTGGGAAATTCTCTTTTCATCTACTCTGTATTGCTCTCCATGGGACATATGTACGTGTGCGAGCAAGCTTAGGGGACATAGC
>JAODJX010000040.1:49370-62517 GCA_026776945.1 Isichthys henryi | reverse complement strand
GCTTGCTCAGGGGCCCAACTGTGACATCAATCTGCTTCCCACAGGGTTCAAACCGGCAGCCTTCTTATCACCTGCTGATCAAGACACCAACATATTACACTGCTTCTTCTGAGTTTATTCCAAGAAAGGATTTTTTTCATTAATATAAAGGAAAATATGCAGAGGTGGGTAGTTCAGGCCCAGAGAGTAAAAAATCCAGACCAAGATTTTGTTTCAACTGACTAATTGAGCATAAAGAGTCACAGTCACAGAGTGCTCAACAGGTTGGTTGAAACAAAATCTTGGTCTGGATTTTTACTCTGAACTAACCACCTCTGAAAACAAGATATTGTCATACCATCATTGAAAATAAGCAAGACAGCAGACACAGAATGCCTGCTCAGAATTCGCTGGACACGTGTGTCATTTACTTTTCCAGTCTGAGCACTTATGGATCCTCAAAGCACCATTAGTTCAGATCGTGAACTTTCATTACTCTGGACGGACATTCGGAGTGGATGCGTCCATCAGAAAAATACTACGAGAATCACTGGACTCTAAAGTGGTTTGTAAAGACTTATAGTTCAAACAACTCCACTAAGCTAAGGCCTTTGATGTAAGACAATAAAATGCATCAAAGCGTGTTTCTAATTTATGCGAGAGATGAAGCAGGAGAGCAGAGAAATCAACAAACCGAAAACAGCGTACAGAGAAACAGCACTTAAAGGCGGCAGAACGGTCTTGATGAAGTTCTGGATTAGTGCTGAGACGTCATGCTGCTTTGTAAGCCTGAGAAACTGTGTGTGACTTTGGAAAGGTGAAGTTTATCCAAACCTGGCCAGCATGGTGTCTTCAACGGCGTTGCTTTATGTCCCATGTATACACATATGAGTACATTGGAATCTGTTAGTTTTCACATGTCCCAGCATGCTCTCCGTTTTTAAAGACACACACATACGTACAGAGGTGAGAGCGGCAGGGTGGAAATGTGGGTGATCCGTGGACTGAATGTCAGGAGTAATGCAAGGGAGGCGATGCATCTGCTGAACGGTACTTTATATATATTACATGCTGAGACCCGATCAGCAAGCCGTCCTCTGCAGACTGCAATGTGACAACAGATGATGCAGAAGACGAGGCTGAACAGGCAGTGTTGGCATAACTGGGAAAGTCATTAGGGGGCCCCCTTGCCCCCTCCCCTAGATGTTCATTTCATTTCATTCTTCACCACTTATTCGGGGTTAGGTCGCAGGGGCAGCAGTCTAAGCAGGGATGCCCAGACCTCCCTCCCAGCCACCTCCTCCTGCTCCTCCGGGGGGGGGGGGGATACCAAGGCGTTCCCAGGCCAGTCCAGAGATATAATCTCTCCACTGTGTCCTGGGTCTGCCCCAGGGCCCCCTCCCGGTTGGACATGCCCGAAACACCTCCCCAGGAAAGCATCCATGAATCATCCTAGATTCCTTTTGATGCAGAGGTGCAGGATCTCGACTTTGAGCTCCTCCCGAATGTCTGAGCTCCTCACCCCATCTCTAAGGCTGAGCCCAGACACCCTGCGGAGGAAACTCCTTTCAGCCGCTTGTATCCGCAATTTCAGTTTTTTCATCATGACCTCTGGGTATCAAAACCCATCTGGGTATCATATCCATCAATGCAAGCAGAAAATTCTCTTACTTATATTGTTTTACAATATAATAGTATATATTACATATATCAAATGAAGTTTTTGTAACAATATGATGAAATGTTGCAGAATTAGTATTTATAGACTGCGGAGCGGGTAGTATGAGTATAGTGTATATTTCTACTGGAATTATTAAAAATAGCATAATAAAACTCCACATTCAGAGGAAATTCCAAAGTATATAATTGAATACAGAAGGTAATAGAGTTTCCGTCCTATTTACGCTGAATTATGACTGCATTTCATGCTGAGAAGCAAAACGCTAGACTAGAAGCTTTCCTTTCACAAATGAGAATTTGCCAACTAAGAAACTCGCTGATCTGGTTTATCTGCTTTAAATATGTTCATCTCTCAGTTGCAGTGCGGCTAAAAAGGTACTTTTTTCCTGATTTGATGCTCAGTTCACTGCGGACCCTTTAAATTAGGAAATATGTCTGTATCCTTCAGCAGTGACAGGAATTATGACATGGAGCGACCTGACCACTGTCTCCAGAGCATTAACCAGAGACCGCAGGGCAGACCTGCCTGGAAATAACAGCATTCAGACACTTCCTTCTCTGAGGTCCTGCATCAACCTCCACTCTCCTCACTGACCTTTATTCTTTCACAAGCTCTCATTCTCAAACCCTTTAGGAAAAGGGTGGAGATGATCACATTATAGATATATGCCACATCTCAGTGGGGCCCTTGAGCAAAGCCCCTAACCCTCTGAAAAGAGCCCCAAGCTTCACTCTCACCTCTATATGTGTGTGTGTGCCTTTAAAGAAATAGAGAATGATGGGATATCTGAAAACTGACATATTCCAATGCACCCGATCTTACAGTATACTTGTGTGAATGTTTCATACAGATATGTACACAGCGGTGGAGGTGAGATCCAGCCTATTAGATCCTCGTTGTTGGCTGTGTTGCAATGTTTCGATTTTAGACAGTTCATGAGATAATGCTGTAATGCCTTCCGCCTGGGCGCCCTAGACCATGCAGTGAGCATGTCGTACCGCTGTGATCCTGAGGAGCTGGGTGTATGGGGTGGGGGATTTAAGCCCCCAGGTGCCCACCGCAGGGACCTGCAGGCGGTTTTCGTACGGACCGGCGTCCTGCTAACATTCACGGTGTCCAGACTATGGAACTCTCTTCCACAGTCTCTACGTGACTGTTCGTCCTCCTCTTCCTTGAAATCTGAACTAATCACATTCTTTTCCTTGAACAATTCTCTACTGTCTCTTCCTGATTACTGATTGTTTTTTCTCCCTCCTGTAAACCGACCTTGGGATTGTGAAAGGCGCTATATAAATGTAATGTAATCTATTATTATTATTATTATTATTATTATTATTATTATAGTTCCATTCTGGACAGTTCTTCCCATTGACACTCACATGTCCGTCGCTCAGCTAAAATCTTTTCCCACAGAAACATGCAGATTTAATTTGGTTCGCTCCGCTCAATATTTTACTTCAGAAATTCAGGGACCCTAACTGGGAAACTTTGGGTTTATGAGTCCACATCCTTAAATGCTGCTTTACCCTCTGCTCTCTCGATAATGGGTGTAAATGACAGAGTCACGCTCGAGCAGGTTCTACCCCGATGTTGTGTAGCCAGGCTATTACACTTTGTAAAGAATGAGGTTTGTTTCCACAACACCAGTACATCCATAATGTTTCAGTATTTCCTTGTTTTTCGGAATGATCGACTACCTCAAAGACGTAATGAATTTGCTGCCGTGGTCTTCTAACGCCTCCCAGATCACATCCCGGTGAAAATGGATTGTATCTGTGACATACCGTAATCTGGAAGGTTATCGGTTCGTGTCAAGCCAGACTCACAGACACGGTTCAAACCATCAATCACCCACATTATCTCCCCCCACAGCAGGAACTGGCTTTGTTTCTGTGTTACGTCAAATATAAGCTGGCAACAATGACCTTTATTAGGCACCCCCCCCCCCCCCCAGCGTGAGTTTGCTGGTCTTATTGTCTGAAAGCATCTACCTGGACATTCAACAGATTTGTGAGCAAGTCAATTTATAACATTAACGTTATGTTTAGTTTCTATGTGTATCTTGGTATCTTTAACGCAAGTTAATGATCTTTTTTTCCTCATCAGCCTTAAACATGTTTTATGATCATGAAGGAGATGCGTGATCTTCAGTGAACATCTCCTCCTCCTTGCTCCTACAGGCATCGCTGGCAACCCCGTTGTCTTCAACAATAATGGTGATGCCCCCGGTCGCTATGAAATCTACCAGTACCAAATCCGGAACAGAACCGCCGAATACAAGGTCATCGGTCACTGGACTGACCAGCTTCATCTGGAGGTGAGCTATCCGACAGAGTGTCGCATCTCCGGGTTTCCCTGCTTTGGGGAGATGCAAATTTTCAGTGCTTGCTCACAATACACAGCATCTTAATGTGCATCGAGATGCAATAGACTGCAGTGATGAAAGAGACACGATGCAATGTTTATTGTTTATTTTCAGAATGCTCTTCATGATTCTGGTAACGCTCCACCAACAGATTGCTGTGTACCTCAACTTCAGTGTGCTTGTTTGGGATTGTGTTGTTCCTGTGTGCCGTCGGTTGCTGAGCTGTTTCCCAGAAATTCAATTCCTTTTTGGAGTGTGTGTGTGTGTGTGTGTGTGTAGGGGAGGTGAATTCTGTGAATTATACTAGTGAATTGGTTTCGACTGACCTTTTCCTACAAAGCCATCACGCACCCAGGAAGGCCAGGTGTCTGGGTGTCGATTTAGGGAGGCAATATCCTGGCAAAGGACCCAGCAATAGAGCCATAATCGCTACTCGCCGGGCCAGAGCTCATGTTCCTCTGAAGCCAGTGTGGCAGTTAACCTTGGAGGTCTGAAGCCAGTAGCTCAACCAGAGGGAAACCAGACTGAAGATCTCATTACGTTGCTCATGCCACTGTGGTTGTTAGGTTTATTGTTAGTTTAGCCAGACGAGAACCTGTTATGTACCACAAAACTTCACATCAAATGGAGGTTTGCATCAAAATGTCATTTAGAATTAAATCAAAGCATTTCCCAGCTGTGCGATTATATTATTTCAAAGTGAAAATCAATGGGAAGGAATGAAATATGTTTAGCTGGTGAACAAAACACTACCCCCTGTCCCCTACCCCCCCCCCCACCCACACACACACACACACACACACACACACACGTCGCCTTTGATTCTGCTGCCTGTTTTCAGGTTTTTTTTGGAAAAAAATGATTGAACTCATTGTTAATCCACTAAATAACTTAATTGAATTGTCCGTGTTAGCGATATTCTTCTCAGCTCTTTTAAAAGATTACAGAGTACTACTCAGGCACTGCTGTTTCTGTGATTCTAAGCTATTAAGGAACTTTTTAGATAATACTGTACTTTAAGTTAGCACTTAGACACTTAGACTTTCAAGTTCAGAACTTTTGAGCGGAGACGTTCGTGCTCCTTAAAAACTTCCGCCATATGATGAAATGTGAATCTGCTGGTATTTTATGTACAGGCGCCAATTTCCTGTTTCTGGGGCCTCACCCTAACTTTGACTCTAAGTCACTTTTGGGCCCCCCCCGCCATCGCCCTGGAGGAAAGGCGTGGTTTGAGAGGTGCTGAACGCAGGTACTAATTATCTAAATCTTTAGGTGACTAATGTGTTCCGGTGCATTACTCTCTGCATCCTCCCGGACAGGTGGGCTCCATGCTTTGGCCGGGTGGTGTCCAGGACGTGCCCCCCTCCATCTGCAGCCAGCCGTGTCGCCCGGGCGAGAGGAAGAAGACAGTGAAGGGCATGCCATGCTGCTGGCACTGCGAGCGCTGTGATGGTTACCAGTACCAGGCCGACACCTACACCTGCAAGATGTGCCGCTTCGACCTGCGGCCCAACAAGAACCACACGGCGTGCCAGCCCATCCCCGTGGTGCAGCTGGAGTGGAGCTCACCCTGGGCTGTTATCCCCGTCCTGCTGGCTGTCTTCGGGATCCTGGCCACACTCTTCGTGGTAGCCACCTTCATCCGCTACAATGACACGCCCATCGTCAAGGCCTCCGGCCGCGAGCTCAGCTACGTGCTGCTGACGGGCATCTTCCTCTGCTACGCCACCACCTTCCTCATGATCTCCACTCCCGGCGTGGGCGTCTGCTCGCTGCGGCGCATCTTCCTGGGCCTGGGCATGAGCATCAGCTACGCGGCGCTGCTCACCAAGACCAACCGCATCTACCGCATCTTCGAGCAGGGCAAGCGGTCGGTGAGCGCCCCCCGATTCATCAGCCCCGCCTCCCAGCTGGTCATCGCTTTCAGCCTCATCTCTGTGCAGCTGCTGGGCGTCTGCGTGTGGTTCGGGGTGGACCCCTCACAGGCAATCATCGACTACGAGGACCAGCGCACGGCCAACCCGGCCTTGGCACGCGGCATGCTGAAATGCGACATCTCGGACCTGTCGCTCATCTGCCTGCTGGGCTACAGTATGCTGCTCATGGTCACCTGCACCGTCTACGCCATCAAGACGCGTGGCGTCCCTGAGACCTTCAACGAGGCCAAGCCCATCGGCTTCACCATGTACACCACCTGCATCGTCTGGCTCGCTTTCATCCCCATCTTCTTCGGGACGTCGCAGTCCACAGAGAAGGTGGGATTGATGGCCTCGGGTGAGAACTGGTGTCTGATTTCACACCAAGCTGTCCAAACAA
The DNA here is from genome assembly GCA_026776945.1 of Isichthys henryi. NCBI lineage: Eukaryota > Metazoa > Chordata > Actinopteri > Osteoglossiformes > Mormyridae > Isichthys > Isichthys henryi. Next base: position 56,176 of record JAODJX010000040.1, on the reverse strand, counting down.
GCTGGTTATGAGGTTTCTACCAAACTACGAACGTTACATTTATTCAGCAGACACTTTTAACCAAAGCGATTCTGGTTACATTTTTGAGAAAACAGAGTCAGTCGGTCCCTGGAGCAATGAGGGGTCATGGGTTTTGCTCAAGAGCCCAATACATTAAAAGAACAGCCAGGTATTCATTACTATGACAGATTAATCATTATCTTTTCTGTAAAGGACATTTCAAATACGGGTAATCGAGGACCCTGTGAGGATCCGTAATGGATATCTACGGGCTCTGTAGCAAACAAGCTAATTAAACACTTCGATTATGCGAGATTCACCGACAGCTTTTCATATGAATCTCTGTTTGGAGTAGTGGCCCCCTCAAAGAGCGTGCAGCACACAGTGTTTCTCCCGGTCTATTGGCCCCGCTGTGAGGTTCGCAGTCACAGCAAGGCACAGAAGCCTCCCCCTCGAAGCCGGTGTGTGTTTCCCTTGCAGCACCGGGCTCATTTTTGGGAAGCCGAATCTCTGCTAACACGTGTTTCATTGTATCTCGGCAGACGGGAATGTCAACAAACGCATCCGAGCCGGCGGAAACGTGAGAAAGCGGGAGGGTGGATAGATGCGGAAACTGACAGGGGTGGAGGCGTGAGTTAGGCACAGATATTGCAAATCAGGAACTCCTCTATGCCTTTCATTAACGTTTCCTAGCTGTGTGTCACCTGTGTGAGAAGGTCTATATACTCCTCCGCACTACCCACATGAAGTAAAGGTTAATTGCTGAGGTAAAGCAGCATGTCAATGTATAGAACTTCAAACAAGGGTGGCACAGATCGCTGGAGATCTTCCCGGGGTTGATGCAGGCCTCTACGGAGGATCTGAATCGATCCAAGGACCTTGGATTTATGTGATGGTTCATTTTGGAGGGCAAGCTTTTTACACAGTGCGACATCCCGAGAGTGCTTTAACTGCCTGTGTTTAATTAACTAGACCAGGTTTAGCACCAGAGGCAGTGTCATCATGTACAAGAAACCCTACAGACCCAGTGCTAGGCTCGGATTCTTAAAAAAAAACACATTTGCTGTGTGATCTGTGTGTGTAAGAAGGTTTCATTTAGAATCTCCTGCAGGCTCTGCAGCCTCTAGAGTCTCCATAGAAACAGATAAATCACACCTATACTCAACACTATTCAGATTCATTAACAAGGTTGTAAAATAATACGATGCCCAGTAAATGCTCAGACTTAGCCTAGCAGTGGAAATGAAACATGGGTAAAGCTTATGCTAAACTCATATTAATCACTTAATGAGACGTTGTGAAGTCAGAACTCGTGTAAAGTCAGCTTGGTGTGTGATTAGCAGAAGCTAACAATAGCCTATTAGCTACTGGTCTCTCTGTGGAGAATTCATAATATTTTTAGAGTTTAACTAGACTGGCTTGCTGGACAATAGTAATTTAGAAATTTTACCCTTGTGTTTTAGAGCGTGTATAAGACTTGATCAGCCCAGGTACGAATCTCTGCCTTTTTATCGGAGTGACACAGCTGACACCAGCGTGACGGGTTAGATTAAAGTGACACCCCCTGCACAACAAGCTGAAGTGATAATAACCAGTGAATTAACCTGTACTTGTGACTAACAGGAGGGACACATAGACCCAGCCTTGCTTCAGCTGCGATCGTCAGGGGGGTGAAGCCTCGGGTAAATGTGTCGCTGTTTTTAACGTTAAAAATAGAACTCGCTCAGCAAAGGCTCAACTGCACCAGAACGTTCCGATTCCCCATCAGCTGTGGCAAAAAATAAAGCGAAGCTGAGCCTCGGAGTCACGGTGAACGATAAGGCGGCTCGTGAGGCTAATGAGAGGAGACACCAGGAGATGCTTTTCATTAGCGGGGCGGTTAAGCAGACAGGCCCCGGTGCCAGAGCGGTGCACAGCTGCTCGCCACGCTAGGCTAGGCTACGCCACCCACCACGCCGCTGCTCTGCTAGCTAGCAGAAGCCATTTGCTATGTTTTTGACATTTGCTGCTAATTATGACCAGTTTTCCACTCCGCTCTGCTCTAGAAGTTACTGTGCGGATATAGTGGACTAAACGGGGAGATGCTGCGTTAGTTTCCCCTGCTGGAAAGTGCTGTACTTCCCATTTGCGTGGTACCCATATAGCTCATCAGTTAGCATTAGGGTGACCCGATAACCCATGTCAGGGAGGACACGTTGAGCTAGGACAGGATTGGTAAACTACCATTTCAATTAAAAGGACCTAGATTTCACTTAAGCACTGAGTTCTTGCTGTTTGCTGATTGGTCAGTCTCCAATAATCATGCGCATGTCACTAATGTTAATGTGAAACAGCTGGATGAATCTTTCAATCAAGGGAACAAACCAGTCAGAGCACAAGAAGAGCTGAACGATTTAGCCAAACACAGGAGCCTTTCAGTCTTAATGCAGTTGGTAAAATGTGAAGTAGCTCAAAATGTCCTCCCTGACACGGATTATCTGGTCACCCTAGTTAGCGTTAGCATTTCTGGGTCTCGACATCTTTACTGGGGGGGTGGAGTTCGGCCTCAGTAGCAACAAAACCTTGCCCCTGCCTTTGGGGAACAGTAATGGAGGTAAGAGAGTAGAGAGTACAGCCTGCCTTTGATTCATCTATGCAGAGATTACGAGGCAGCCTTCAGAGGGTAGAACGAACATGAAAAAGGAGACATAGAAAACTGTGGCATGCTGGGCTATAAGCCGCTACAGATGGCCTCTTCCTCGCTTGGGAGAATCTCTGCAGTTAATTGCCATTCTGCCGATGCAGATCAAAGTGACATTACGCTAGATGGATGCTTTGGTCCCTTCTTTCTTGCAATATGTATAATTACCAACAGAGGGCTTGTTCATTTGCATCCCACGTGAGACATGAATTCAGGCTGAAAAGCTGGCCTGCATTCACGGGCCGTTTAAACGCCGGGCTTTTACGTAAATACACGGCCTGCGTGACTGTCGTGCCTGATGGCTGTGTTCGTGTGTGTCGTGTTCGGTAATGAGTGCATTTGTCAGAGTCGTTAGTTTGCCTTTTCTTGATCATGCGGACAGTACGATAGAGACGTCGGTACCTTGAAATGCTTGTGGTCAGTCTCTGGTCATCGCTGCCCAGGCCAAGGTGTACAAAAGATACATGGTACATGAACCTATAACATAGAGAGCAAAGGAAAATTTGAATCTCAGCCCATATTGTAAACCATACAATACATTTCTGAAAGGTACAATTCACCTTAAGCACTGTATTCTAGCAGGCATTGTGGTGTGTGTATGGGTATATATATATATAACCGTTACTTACGGTTAAGGTTAGGGCTGGGTAGGGGATAAGGTCATCATGTTGGGATTAGAGTTTACCCCAGAGAAGAGAATGGAGAGTCCCCACAAAGATATTATTACAAACCTGTGTGTGTGTGTGTGTGTGTGTAATTTACGTGATTATTGTGAGGAGTAGTTCTCATGTAAGACAACTATTGTGTATCTCTAAGACAACAAGTAAAATCACCCCGTTTCATTCAGATGCTTCACAGCCGTGACACGGAGCACAAGATTACAGCCAAATGGGATTAATATCCAGCATTCCTGCTCAGAGTCGCACTCACAGCCTGTCCGATGCATCACTTGCTGACTGGGCTTCAAAGGAAGCAAATCACTGAAGTCAAACTGCTGAAGCGAAGCCCATCATGAGTGAATACGCAAAGTACAAACACAGTAAAAATAACGAATCACAGATAGAAATCTTCTCGTGAAACTCTGGATCTGCAGATTCTGATTCAGATCCGAGTGGGAGAAGCTTGCTGATCTGGTATAGTCACAGGGGTGGGGTCTCTCAGGAGTAATATGAGGTGCTAAGATTGTGAGCCTGCCCCCCAGTCAGAGCGGCGGGCACGTGTGTCATTTTGTTTTTGGTGCACGATTCAAAGACGTCTCCTTGATCTATGAAGAAATGGGCAGCCAGCAGCGGGTGGCACAGCCTAAGCACAAACCATCAACCCTCCCCTCTGCAGAAATGCAGAGTTCCGCACCAGCAGCTCCCTGGGCTGTACCATTTGAGCTTTTCTGTGGGGGTAAAAGGTAGCATCGTGACCCTTTTGTCTGCGATGAATTTGGCATATGAGAGTTCAGGAACTGGACCATTTAACATCAAATATCTGAGTTGAGTGGCGTTCCAGCCGACGGGAGCCTGGAGCAGCGGCATTCCCAGATGCTCCCAGCCGACACAGACGTGATGGCTAATTTAGGAGACGTCCGCATCGTTAGTTATTGTGGGACGTCTCTGAGACAGCGGCCGCCGTAAAGGTGACAGATGTTAACACACACACTTGGCTTGATTTACGGGCCACTCTCAACCATCTATGATGCATGAGAGCATCCATCTGCCCAAAGATGGGGGCACTCTGAGGCAAGCCTTTGGATTTCCCTGGTGGGGGGGGGGATGCCATCATGGGTTTTTTTGTCATCGTGTGGACTGGCTCACCAGGTCATTCTGCTATCACCTCCAACAATTCCAAAATATTAACCGTGAAAGTTTCACAAAGGTGCTATAGCAAGTCAGTACTAAAGTGCTTCAACTGTCATCTTCAGCTTTATGATCCATGGATCAGACACTAAGAATTTCAATCTTGTTGGTCATTGTGCAAAGAAATAGTAATAGATAGGATATTATAAATATGTAAGACTTTTAAACATTCTGAGACATGGGCGTAAGACAGATAACATCTCAGCTTTATCAGACATGCGAGATCATTCCCGGATCGGGTTAGAAATATCCTTTGGTCTTTCGCTTCTTGATGACCTCTGTTGTGTAAGGTTACGCATCACACAGACACACACACACACCGTACTCTGGGAATCCACACCATGGTATCTTTAGCTGTTCATCTCCAGTTTTCTGTCAGCAAGGAGATGTAGCATGAGCCTTTGAAGGGCGAAGGAAGCAGGCAACATAAATGGGAAGCCACAAGGATCTGGGAATCCACAAGGATCTGGGAATCACAATGATCTGGGAATCCAGAGACTGCAAATGTTATTTAGGTTTTTAGTAAAACAGAAGCATTCGTGGGTCTGTATCCATGTGTTTTTATGACTGCACATCCGAGACAGGGTTGCAGTCAAGAGCAGGTTTGTTGTTTCAGGGTCCCATTAAAAAAGACACCCCTCCCCCCACCCCCAGATGTTTCAGTTAATATCTAGTGAGTAGAGCCAGAAGATGGTAGCTAGCTACCTAGCAGAACATGCTGTTTCCGGTTTTTGCCTCTTTGCTGCGCCCCTCAAAGTTCGAATCGATTAAACTTTCACCTCATTCACTGATCTCTAGCAAAGTGACATCCGATCAGATATAATCTGGTTTGTGACAGGTAGGTTCAGAGATTTGGAAACCAAATCGCTTAGAAACATGGAGGAGTGTCCCAATACCCCGAATTATTTAATGTTACATAAAATCATATCGTGACTTATTCAGAAAAATTCTGCTTGGAGGTGTATAACTGCAGAGATGGGGATGTACTTTAGTTGGAAAAATCCTTTACAGTCGCACTTATTGTTATGGTACACACTCGTTCTTGGCGTCGTGTTTACCTTTATAGTGCCTTTCGCAAGCTCCAGACGCTTCGCCGCTAGTGGTGTCAACGCGAAAGCAAATTTTTTTGGCCTGTGCCGGGTAGGTCGTCACTTCCTGTGTGGACAAAGTCATGTGCTGTGAGGTCACAGTGCTGCCTGTGGATCACCTTTGCTGATCAGTTGGTTTTTTTCTGATTGGTGAGTTCTTATACAGTGGTGTTGAATAAAGCTGTGTTCAGGAGAATCAGGAAGGGATATTGTGTTTGGGAGATAAGGGAATAGCAGAGGTGGAAATTTCAGGTCCAGAAAGTATAAATCCAGACCATGCTTTTGTTTCATACTCAATTGGTTGGTTGAAACAAGATCCTGGTCTGGATTTTAACTTTCTGGACCTGAAATTTGAAATTTCCACCTCTGGGGAATAGTGATTGTGTTCAGGAGGAACAGGGAATGTGATTGTGTCAGAGAAACGGGAAGAGTGATTGTGTCAGAGAAACGGGAAGAGTGATTGTGTTCAGGAGAAACGGGAAGAGTGATTGTGTCAGAGAAACGGGAAGAGTGATTGTGTTCAGGAGAAACGGGAAGAGTGATTGTGTCAGAGAAACGGGAAGAGTGATTGTGTTCAGGAGAAACGGGAAGGGTGATTGTGTTCTGTGTGTGTTTGTTATTCTTGGATGGGAAGTGAAAAGACAGATTTACTGCCAGAACTCATGTAGATCAGCGCTGGGCAGGGCTGCAGGGTCTGTCAGGTGGTGCAGCAGGAAGTCCACTGCAGCATAGTCCCCTGGGATAGCCATGTCCTTATCTCCCACCTCCTCAACCTCTAAATCTGGCCCAACAACAGCTACCATCTCTGGAGGAATCAGTATCCCCATCTCTGCTTGGGAGCAGCACTCAGCATCTGTCTCGCTTGGTCACGCTCAGAGCGAGTCCACCTATTGACCGGATGTGGGTATTACAACTGCACCTCACAAGACTTATTGCAATTTCAGCTGCCCTTATCCCAGACCATGCGTTTATTTTTAAACGCTGGTACAGAAAAATGAAATGTAATGGCACAGTAACGCCCTTGTCTGCTGCACTTACTGAACGGCTCACTGTGACTGGGTGGACATGGTGCTGGATCTAGAAGGCAGTGGGGGCTTAATGGGAAGCACATTTTTAATTGAAAGATTGCTGGTTCGAATCCCTGACCAGCAAGGCACCACTGAGGTACCCTGAGCAAGGTACCGCCCCCAA
>JAODJX010000040.1:10828-37484 GCA_026776945.1 Isichthys henryi | reverse complement strand
GGCAGGCAGTGAGATCTATCAGGTAAAGGGTCTGTGCACACTGGCTATTCAAACGTAGGCAGTGAGATCTATCAGGTAACGGGCCTGTGCACGCATCTCCATCACAGGGAGGGGGAATGGGTGGAGTTAATCAGTGCACTGACTCTGACCATCCATGTCCCCCCACCACCATGCCCCCCACACACACAGTTCAGGTATCAGAGATAAAGTCCTGCCCCACACTATAAAAATGATGGTGTATGTTCTGAAATTGGAGACCTGCGTTTGCTAATACACTCAAATCTCTATCAAAGCCTGACAGCTGTTCACTGTATCTGTAAAATAAGCGGAACAAGTTTTACACAGGGATTAATAATAAATCGCACATTTAAAAGCAGCTTAAATGAAAATAAAAAAATCATTAAAGAAGCATTAAAAAAAATAGGCGACAGGATAGATCTTCATCTCAGACTGCCAGCATTCCTTTACGATGATAAGTGGTAAGGGGGGGGCCTCTTAGAGAGTGACAGCAGCAGGATGAGCTGATCAGCAGTTAGCAGGAGAGCCAGCAGAGGCAGTGCGTTGTTCAGTGGATTAGGACAATGTTCCTATGACTAGATGGTCAGCAGTTCGAATCCTAGAGGAGGGACAGTTGTTCCCCTGAGCAAGACCCTTAACCCTCAGCTGCTTCAGGGACTCCCTCCCCTACTATCATAAAAATGTACATTGCTTTGGATAAATAAATAAAATACAGAAATCACAGACTGTTTAATTAAACTCAAAGCCTCCCCTGCATCTTAATGCCCTTCTTCTTCAGAACTGCGACTATGACATGAAGGTGAAGCAGCACCAGCTCTGCAGTAAACGCAGAGCTGCAGAGGCACTGACTAGGAGCTTCTCGCCAGGATCTCATCAGTTCGATACCCGCTGCTTCACTTCCAATGACTGGACGCGGGCAGCTTCGGCCGCTCCTGAAGTGTAATCCAAAGTGTCTAAGTGTGAGGTCAGCGCGTGCTTTAATTCTCATCCAGGAGGTGCTGTATGCAGACTCAGCATGCAGTCCAGCCCCCCCCCCAGATAAACAGTTACATGATGACTATGGCATCTTGACTACAGGGGAAGTGGCAGATCTAACTCCTCTGATACCATAAGGAGATTGATGCCGATATTCTGCTGAGCTCAGCTGGCCAATGTGTGGACAGGTTGTCCCCAGCATTAGGGGCGGGTTAAAGAAAGTATTAAACACTGACTGCCCGGGGTGGGGTGGCTCAGGATCACATATCAATGTAATCTTTGGTGCACTGCTGTGTACTGCTGCCATTGGCGCTGATGTCACAAATGCAGCCTTTTCTGATCTAGCGCTTCGCTAATTTTGGCTGCCGATGCTTGTTTTGACTCCTCCTCCTCTTCAGAGTAAGCCCGCGTCTCCCCAAACTCTTCCCAGAATTCCCTGCCCTGGGGCTTGTGCTGCCTGCCACCTGTTGCTGAGGTCGAGTCATTGCTGGGGTCTCCATCAGGTTGTCTCGGAGCCGAGACTGAGCTCACAGAAAAGCCATATAGGGGCTTTTTGCTGGCCATTTACAGTACAGCATCGCTTTAAATCACAATTCAGAGGAGCAGGCAGGTGAATTTTTATTTAGGGACGTTTTTTTTTTTTCTTTTTTTAAGAAAGAATTCCTAATCGGGAAAAAATACGTATGAATCTCACACTGAGAGCCAAGCCTCCTTTGGTGACTCAGGGACCAATTGTAGAAAACAAAGGAAAAAAATGAAAAGCTTTATTGACCAGCAGGAAGGTTCTAGAAGCACGGCACCTGCTCTAATTGGACAGACTGAGCATGTGAGCTCAAGTCGTTTGACAGCACTGATCTCTGGTGGTACTTTGTTTATTTGAACCATGTCTGAATCCATTCTCCTTTAATTTCACTCTTTGGTGAGCACAGAGAAGCGATGTCATTAAACGCAGGGGTCTGTATATTATATTGCAGCCGGCAGTCACATCGATATAATTGATCTTATATTTCATACTATCTGAAATGACGTCGCCTCTATCCCGCCACTAGCGTGCGCCCTTATGACCGAGAAACGATATTCGCTTATTTAAATGGTTTTTTTAAAGGGGATAAATCTTGAGAACGAAGCAGCTCGGCTATTTTGCCGGAGTAAAGCCTTTCATCTAAGAGAACAATGGTCCTCCTTTGTTGGCAAATTACATGATATTTCTAAGGGGGGCATCCTGCCGTACGGCTTGGTCGCCCTGATCTCGGTTGATGTTTCAGGCAGCGTGAGAAATACAACAGCCTCTGGTCTTCTGAAGCTGTGTGCCGCCCATCCCTGTCACAGTCCGGGATCGGGGGTCTTGTCCTTCAGCGAGCATGCGAAAGCCTCCCTTTCCTCTGTTTGTCTTTGCTCAGAGAGACCCGGAGGCAGGATCCATGATGCTGAGGTAACTCCAGGGTGCTACAGACTCCAACCAATGCTGAAAAATACACCTCGCCAGAGCGGCACGGAGCATTACTGCAGATTTAAAACGCGCTTCGTCTTTCTTGTTGTATAATTTGACCGTGACATGGGGTTCCGCTGGCATGACACACCGCTGGATAGTTACATCTGAACCCTGAATTCAACACTCTCTCTTTGATGACCTCCGAAGCCTGAGGCCTGACACATTTTATGCAAAAGCTTGGCATAAAACCAAGAAAAATATGCACATAAGATAGTAAGTTGATATTTTTGCATTGCTTGAAACTTCCCTCCTTCCTTGGGAGGATACTATGTCATCAGTCTTACGAGTGTGATAAAACTCCCGAACAACTACAATGTTTATGGAGTCACGCTTAGTAACAACCCCAAAGAATGAAGGAGGAGAACCCTTATACAGTACACCTGGAATCTTTTTAAAGATTTTCAATAACTTGTCTTAGATTCACAAACTAGAACTTATTATTTAATCGATATCATAGCCCTCGTACTTCATACCTTGCTATCATGGACGGCACTTGGGGGCTGGCATTTTAAAGCTCGTCGTGGAACATTGTGGAATCTCCGCATGGACCTGCGGGCTGCCCCATCTTCCGGGTGGAAGCTCAAACATCAAAGACCCGGCCGGCTGAGGCAGGGAGTGCAGCCTCCAGCCCGGAGGCTCCCTCCCAGCAGGTTGGGATCCTCCTCTCCTGGCAGATTGAGATGTGAGACAAACACAGCAAACACAGCAAGGGGACACAGGGATTTGATTGGAAAACTCAGTTTCTTAAGGGTTAGAATAAGGTGGAATTGAATCTGAGACTAAGACGACGGTGAAAATGAAGGAGAAGTTTCGGCTGATGTGAAATTCAGTTGAAGAATTCGGGTACGGCAAGAGACTTGGGGTTACCGGTTAAAACGAGATGCATCGTGCCAATTTATAAGCTTGATTCGAAGGAGGCGTAGGTGGGGGTGATCGACAGGGTAACGTTGGATCTCTCTTCCCACAACAATATCCCCTACATACCCCACAAAAAAAATGCTTTTAGGACCATAATGAGAGAGGAGAAATTCAAAGACTTTGCATTAGAAATCCGGAATTTTAGCCTAGGTGGGAATTTATTTAATAACTTAACTCCTTATTTGACATTAGATCCATGCATCCATCCATTTTTTGTTACTGCATTACTGTTTATTCCATTATTCAAGCCTAGAGCCTCTCCGAAGAAGCACAGTGCACACATGCCTCAGTCTCTCATGCTCTGCTGGCCCAGGGTCAGGTCTGCTTTATGGATTTTGCTCAGGAAAAGGTTCTTGAGATGGACCTCCCACGTGTAGCTTGTAGCCCCTGGGCTGTGATCTGCTGTAAGGCTGCAGGGGCACCATGGTGATCAAATGTCATGAGTGTGAATTGAAGGAGACCATGAGGGCCCCTAAAGGCAGTATTTCCCCTTGACTATTGCTCTGAGGCGACCTGACAATACCCCTTACAGAGGTCCATAATAGTGATGTGTTTATTCGTCCCAGTCTTTGCAATTCGTTCATCTAGGCTTTGGGTAAACATCACACAGGATATTGCATTGATCCATGAACACCCTGAAGAACCCATCCTTCATTGATGAGTTCCACTCCTGATATGAAGGTCATTTAATTGTACACGGTGTCCAATTCGCATCACCACACCCACATCGCCCGGTATAAGCGAAACAGCACAGAATTACACTGGAAGCGTTTATACCTAATAGACCGCTTCACTGCCGTATGTTTGTAATGTGCTATTTGCCTCACTTGTGCGTTACTTTAGACGAAAGAATCTGCTGAGAAAGATGAGAAAGATACATGTAAATCTTCAATACGGTTACATGTTTGATCAAGGCAGCTACTTATTTTTTAAAGCCTGAATTTTAATGTGTGTGTGGGTGTTTGTTTGAATTAATTATTCTCAGCTCTGGACTGGATTAGCTATATGAAAGATTGATAAATAATTTTATAATTTTTAATTTAATTCAATTTAATCTTTAGAGCAGGGTGAACTAATTAGCAGAAAAAGTGCTAAGCTTGAAATAGCTATCTGCTGTTTTTGAAATGAAATATGTCATGGAAATAGGGTCATCTTTTGTGGCTGCTGAAATGTATTAGTCATTTAATAAATAATTATGATATGATGAGTATCTTTGAAACACTTGGTACACAAGTGTATGATTACTGTATATTTCAAAACGTGAGTAGAGCATGTCCTGCAAGCTGAAGCTTTCAGCTGTATGTAATAAAATCACTCCTGACAAAGGCTGGGTCCCCTAAGCCGGTACCATACCCATACCCAAGCTCTTCTGACTCACGCACAGCTGTCATAACATAAACCTTCCTGTGGGGGGGGGGCGCCATTGGAATGGAGGGGATTCCAATGCGTCAGAGATTTACGTCTGAAAGCAGGAACCAGTCTTTGAATTTCCTGTGGAGTATGACTGTCAATTTTTGCATGTGACTCTGCTATGATGGACCTCTGTGCCCTGTGCTGTCTGGGATTGGCTGCAGGCCCCGCATGATGTTGATCAGGGCAAGTGGATGGATGGATGGATGGATTGAAACAAAACCAGTAAAGAAAATAAGCAGCAGCAAGTGTCAATTCCTAAAAGTAGGTTATAATACTGTCATTGTATGGAGCAGACTGTGAACCAGACTGCTGTAAAGAGCAGCACAGCTCATCTTAAAGTATATATTTAGTTCCATTTCATCATTATTTTGTAACAGCAATCAGCTAAGAATCTGAAATTCTGTTGCGAATGCTAAGACATTTACATGTATTTATTTTGCAGGATCTTTCATACAAAGTAATGCATAATTGAGAAAGCAGGGTCAAAGGGTCAGTGTGGCAATTGAGGTTAAGGGCCCCGATCAGGGGCTCAATAATGACATCAGTCTGCTGACCCCGAGAGTTGAACCAGTGACCTTCCAGCAATTGAGCCATACATCAAGGACAATGGAAAGAAAGAAAAGACAAAGATACAGTATAAATTCAGATCCAGTGATGATCCAGTGGCCTATCCTGCTCAGGGTCACAATACCATTTCATAGATTTAGTCAATCTTCAATGGTTCAATGTGCAACACTATAACCTCTGAGCCTCCAGGTTCCAATCTGACCAGCTCCTGGAGATCCCTGCACCTCCTCCACTTTTTATAAACTGGTACCCTGCTTTTTTCTAAAGTTATTTTCTTCAGATGATGAAAAACAGTACAACGTGGCAGTAGGCTGGGAGGATGGAATAGAGAATTGGTTTAACAGGAGAAATCATCAGCCTCAGTGCAGGGAGGGCAAGCAGCGAAGGAAATGGAACTGGTGTGGGGTCACGGATGAGGCCAGCTGGGTGTGGGATCCGGCCTTGGGGATCTGGCCTCAGCGATCCGGCCTTGGGGATCTTGCATGCTTTTATTCTGAGGTACAGGAAGGATTTTTACAATGCGCTGAGACTGTTCCAAGCAGGAATGCCATTATGAATCAATGCCTGGGTGGTTTATGATGCCAAGCCTGTGGCCAGAAGGTTATTGGTTCAAATCCCAGGGTCACTAGGGTGGTTTTTACCAGTGAGCCCCTGAGTCCATAGCCCTAATTATGACAATGACCCTACCTTCTCAAAATATAGTGTGCATTGCTTTGGATGAAAGCGTCTAGTAAATAAACATGTAAATGTAAATAACAAAGATCAGCTCTTCTTGTTCATGATGTGCATCATCAAACAGCTGGGTTCTGTAGGATCCTAGCAATGGCTTTGGGATGAATGTTGTTGATAATTAAGTGCTTTTGCCACTATAGTGTTACTTATTTCATCGCCGTTTTCGTCACTGTCAAGCCAAACATTTTTTAATGCTTAGTATTATCCTTCTTGCTTTGACAAGAAGAATGTGTAATGCTTCTGGTTGCATTAATGCTCACTAATGCGATCTCCAAAGCAGCCCCTTTATCAGGAAGCTCAAAGGGCCGATTACATTAATTAATCTGCTGGTAAAATTTCTTCAAAGCATGCAGTGGGTAGTCATGATGCGGAGAGGAGGAGGAGGAGGAAGAAAAGGAGGAGAGTTTGGAGGAGGAGGAGGAGGAAGAAAAGGAGGAGAGCTTGGAGGAGGATGCTACAAATGGCTATTGGACCGACCCTCTTGAGGGATGATTCATGTTTCTACTCCTCACCCTCTCCCACAACATGTTACTCATGAACAGAGAAGATCAATCAATCAATCAATCAATCAATCAATCAATCAAGTTTTATCTGTGACATGCACAGTTATATTCTGTATAATGTGCAGTGCAATGTTTAGTTCTCTAGCTCTAGGACTACGAATCAATATAAAGAGACATTAATCATTAAAGAATAAATATTAAAGGATAACCATGAATATCAAAAATACCCATAAATAGTGTGCAATTAGCAGTTAAGTGACAGGATGTAGTGCAAATCACACCTTACTCAAGAAGCTAATTGTTGCCCTATCTTTTCTGTCTTATCCTATTCTGTTCTCTCTTTTAATACATTTTAAGTACTACAATGTGAGACCTACTACTTCATGTCATTGTGCACATGCACAATAACAATTAAATTGAATTTGAATCGGGTAGTGCACAGAGTCAGGTAGGGCACAGAGTCAGGTAGGGCACAACCAGTTAGTGCATACAGTCAGGCAGGGCACAGAGTCGGGTAGTGCACAGAGTGGGGTAGTGCACGGTCAGGTAGGGCACAGAGTTGGGTAGGGCACAGTCAGGTAGGGCACAGAGTCGGGTAGGGCACAGTCAGTTAGTGCACAGTCAGGTAGGGCACAGAGTCGGGTAGGGCACAGTCAGTTAGTGCACAGTCAGGTAGGGCACAGTCAGTTAGTGCACAGTCAGGTAGGGCACAGAGTCAGGTAGGGCACAGAGTCGGGTAGGGCACAGTCGGGTAGGGCACAGTCAGTTAGTGCACAGTCAGGTAGGGCACAGTCAGTTAGTGCACAGTCAGGTAGTGCACAGTCAGGTAGGGCACAGAGTCGGGTAGGGCACAGTCAGGTAGTGCACAGTCAGGTAGTGCAGTCAGGTAGGGCACAGTCGGGTAGTGCACAGTCGGGTAGTGCACAGTCAGGTAGGGCACAGTCGGGTAGTGCACATTCGAAGAGGGCACAGTCGGGTAGGGCACAGTTGGATAGTGCACATTCGAAGAGGGCACAGTCGGGTAGGGCACAGAGTCATGTGAGTGTAAGTTTACAAAAATGAATGAAGTGGATCACTTCAAACTTTAGGTATCATATCTTGCAATGTTTTCAATTACACGTGAGTAAAATAGAATTTACAAGGTTGCTGCCTTTTGTTATTTGCATTTTCCACACTGTCCCAATGGGGTTGTAAATCAAACCCGCAGGTTTTTATGGGTGATCCATGCAGGATCTGGTTCCAGTTATTGCAGAGGAATGGCTGAGGCTCCAAAACTGGGCTGCAAAAGGCGATAAAAACACAGCGATTCTGCACTAATTATATCAAAGCTGATTGCGATTAGCCTGCATTGTCTGACAGAAGCGTCTATAATTTTATTCCAAACGTTACTTCTGATTTGCAGCAAACAATAGAATGAGATCTGAAAATGATACAATGTGTTCATTAAACACCAGATGTTAGAGACTCCCTAATTAAGTTATCATTCAATTTGAATGGAAAATGTCGATAAATCACTAAATAAATAAAAAAAAATCTGATTCAATACCATACCCTACAACGCCATAGCCTCCTTAATTGATCATATTGCGGTCATTAATTATAACGAATGCAAACCGCAGATAATTCTGCAGATAACAGGGGTCTGCAGGCCCTGTGTGAGAATATGATCCAAATCGGAGCATTAATTTCCGTCTGCCTGATGATATGCTGATGAGCTGCAGTGAAAATAATCTACACAAACGGACGATCCAGCCACCTGAAAAAGTGGATATTGTCAAATGAGTAGCTGTAGTTTAAACAGAATTAGTTATTTCTGTCGCACTGAGCAGATCTCCACCTGGCGTAATGTGACGGCGTTGTGGGTGGGTGGTTGAACTCCTGCCAGTTGTGACACATGTTAGGTAACTGGCTTCTTCAGTTTATCTTTTATTTGCACCTGCGTTCCCTACGTTCTTCCCCGTGTTCTGCAGGATCCCCCGGGAGTGTGGTGACCCCGACCTTCTCACTCTGCACTTCCGCATCAGCCATCGATACATGCCGCTCCTTAAGCCGGGGCCCCTTATGATGTGCTGAGGAAGTTAGATGCCGGTGGCACCTTAGAAGTTCACAGCAAATAGCTAACAGAAGAAGAAAAATCCATAAAATGCAACACTTTGTGTCGTCATCTTTTAATGATAATCCAGAAAAACTATACAGTAACTGCTTGGAAACATGGAAGCATGTTCAGATTTAATCCTGCGCAGTTTGCAAACTATTCACATAAATACTCTCGTTGTTCTCCTTTAAGGCGTAAAAAATATTGAGGAGAGAGGCAAGCTTGGGGCCTGAGCTCAGGGTCGGCCATTTATCTGAGTCCCTGGAGTATTTTTCAGCGGGGTAAAAGCCCAGTAGTGGAATGACTATTCTCCAAAGGCCCTCTACAAGCAGAAGGCTCTGAAGTCACCACTCCAGGAGGAACATCACATGCCCGGGAGGGGGGGAGGGACAGTAAAGATTAACAATGTTTATAAAACGTGACATCGAGATTTGGCGAATGGCTGCATTCCTGAATAAACCAGTGCGTGTAAAAATAAAATAAAATTTTACAGATGAATCCAAGCAATAAACAGAAGGCTAAGCTAAGCACTGCAACTCAGAAACTCTCCCTGGTCAGGGTGCAGCAGTAATTCACAGAATTTGCATGGTAAAGCCATTACGTACTGCAGTGTCCGCCGTAACCCTTGCATTATTCGTCTTTATGGTTGTGTTCACCATCGTGGCTATAAAATAACTCCGTACTTAATGCAAATGTGACACCACAACACAAACGGCGAAGTGCGGGAGAGTAGAAACGTCTACAAACCTCATTAGATGCACTCAGGAGAGGTAAGGAAACCATCAGTTTACCAACGAGAGTAAGCAGGCTCTCACTGTCCACTAAAGAGACTAGGTGACATCTTCCTCTTTGTCACGTTCATTTGGCAGCGTCGGGCAAGTTTGTTGTTTCTCAGACCCAAGGTAAAAAGTCACTTCAAACACTAAATAAATAAGCTGGACCTCAGTAGCTAGCTAGCTGGTTAGTGGAACATGCTGCTTCAGCACCGCCGATTTGTTTCATAATTAATGTAGTGACTGTTTGTGGCCAACAGGGGGCCCTGATTAGCAGGAGTGCTTTTGCAGTGCGGGGAGGTAACCAGTTTTCAGAGTCCTTCCCCCTCCACTGCCCATAAGCTCAAAACAAAACTGCACTAGCATCCGCACACTGCCAGCCAGTGAGGCTAAGGTGTAGCTATCGGCGCAGACATGCTGGCAAAACACATTAAAAGCTGCAGCAGTCAAGATGGGAGGCATCCAGAGCTGCTGACCGACCTGCGAATTCACAGTGTAGCAGAATGGAAAACCATGGTGGACAGGAACATCCAGAAAAATGGGGAAGTTATGACTCCTCATATCTAGAAGAGGGAATAGAACCACCTTCTTCTCCTTAACTGCTTTTCACAGCTACCTTTGCTTATAAGATGCATCTGTGGTCAGGAACCCGTCACGTGGTGGAAAAGTACGGCGTGAAAATGAGAAACCATCTGTTTGTGGGAAGCTTGTCAGAAAGAAGGATGAAACCGAGAGCTTGAGCTGAAGGGACGCAAGATGAAGAGGTTCGGCAGCCCTGGGGTCAGAAGGAGCAGGGAGTCCATTCATCCAGACCTGTCAGGCAGCCCGCTATGAAAGCAGAGAACGAATGGCAAAGACATTCAGCCGAGTGAAAACCGCAAAGAGCAGAGGAATCTGCAAAAGCAAAATGCCCATTTTAGGAAAGCAACACCTTCATGGAGAACTAGCCAGAAATCTGGTGATTGAGTCTACCAAAATTCCCACTGTGGCCTCTATAATATTTTATTTGTCTGTTCCTTGTTGTTTATTTAATTTTCAATAGTGCTACAGTTAGGAAAGTGAGAAAGCACAGATCCACAATTCAACGAAAGCGATACTTTTGACAGAGAAGCAGTTCAGAGCAAAGCGAATATACTGATATCGACAATTAGCACAAAGGAAATGCAGAGTACGCTTTTCATCGCATGGTGTAACTGACTGCTTATGACAAGTGACTCTTCAATCTTGAATGGATTCACAATGAACATTCTTTCTGTTAAGTACACTCACCATGATAATTTAAAGGTTTTCCAAGTATCCTTGATTATGAGCTTTGAAGTAAACAACCATCAATTAATAAACCCCCATAATGCCCACTTAATACTTAAATTAACGTTAAACTGGATGTCCTCATGGAAACACTTATTAATCATCACTTAATTACGTCCTCGTTAAACGAGATGCAAAAACGCTGAGTGTGGTGCATCCTTCATCACCAGATTTGTGTCCTTACAGCAAGAGACGGTCGTACGATGACTCTCGTCTCCGTGTCCAAACAGAGTCTTCGTATACGTCCTACTGCCTCAGAGCGAAAGGCCTCATCGTCGAGGTCTCCTGCTGTCCTGCACACCTCCTCCCTGGTGAAATACGTCACAGGAACATCAGCGCTGAAACCTCAGTGCTCCGAATCACATTCTGCCTGCAAGCTGTCTGCTTCAACATCTGCTCATTATGAGATACACCCACTGCAGATAAAACACTATGCTCATTTTGCATGCTGAATACCACCCCTGCATCTCTGTTTTTACAGTGTGTCATTTTGCCTTAGTTATTCTTCATTGTTTAGTGTTGTTTATCATCTGCACTATTTACTGCCCCTGTTGGCAGTATGGTCTAATGCTGCTATTTATTCTATAATATTCTGCTACCCAACAAACCACGGGTGGTGTGTCAGTAAGCATCTCATCGCAGAGAGAACCTGCCTCCACAAAGCTGAATCTTGAACTTGCTCTGCCATCGATCTTAGTGTGCGAACCTCAGCTAATGGATCTCTGAGGTACTAGTCTCCCATTCTCTGTCTCCGTGCAGTAAATTCAAATTTTCCGAGTTTAACTTTCAATGTCTGCGAACGGCCCCCAGCCTTACGCTATTTTAATGGATTTCCAGGGGTAATTTCCACCTTGGGTGCGTGACTGGGAATCGCTTGCGGTCTTAAAAAGCCTCATTTTCTCCTTAGCTGGGATGCCACCATGCCATTTTAAGGCAGGAAAGTGGTTTAATTGTGCTGGGCCCTCAGGGAGAACCTAGGTAACCGCCTCCATGGATTATTCCCGAAAGCTCATTTCCAAAAGCCTGCACAATGTGCTTGTGGGATACCCCCCGCCCCCACAGAAAAGAGGGTGACATCTTTCCCAGCAGCCCTGATCGGTAGCACAGCCAAGTGTCAGGCTGTGATGTGTCAGTGTCTCCTCAGAGGGCCCTGCAGGTATCTGCAGCCCCGCCCCCTAGTGTGGGTGGAGCCTGTGAGCTGAACCCAGGACAGTGTGAGCCGATTCATGCCAGGGACCTGAACTGATTGTGGGATTTCGGCATCACCTTGCAAGCAGCAGAGTTAGCGAAGAAGTCAAAGATGTGGTGAAAAATTCAAGAGATGACTTGCAACTTAACACAAACCCGCTGGTGGACTGAACATGATAAATCTATGGCGATGATGGAGATGCACAATATACTGCTTAACATATTGGTATTGGCTGATGTTCAATGAAAATAAAGACACTGGTCTGATGTACCAGCTGGTATTGCTAGCCGATATTTAGACATTAATCAATATTCAAAGGTAGCACCTCCACAACTAATGACACAACTGTTGAAATAATACAGATAATTGCTATTTTCCATAGTGGGGGATGAGGGATTTTGACGGCTCATTCACCACTTAGAACCTCGATACGGTCTCCTGATTCACTGCCTACATTATATGATGCGGCTGTTACATACAGATTTCTGGAGCTCAGGTGTTTGCTCATTATCAGTAATATTAAACAAAAATATATCAGTTACCCAGTCCTGGGTTATTCCCTGCTTTGCGCCTGTTGCTTCTGGGACAGGCTCTCGACCCCCATGACCCTGCATTGGACAAGCAGGTGTAGAAAATGGGGAGAAGAGTGAGTCATCGGTATTGGCAAAATTTCCACACCAGTGCACTGCTAAGGGGCGGATCTGCTACCAGGACGGTAACTCGACAGCCTGAATTTGAGAGGCTGGCATGGACGTGCGACTGACCTCATTAAGATCAACTTTCAGATCCTCCAAATGACATTTAAAAGCACCATTACACCACCTGGTTAGGAGCTGAAAATTCAGCTCCTTAACTTCTGTTCGGCTCCAGAAAAGGACAGATCGACTAACGGGACAATCATGTAGCGTCCAGATAATTAAAATTACATAAGAATTCATAATCAGGTTTATTACGATGTGTCGTTTCCTCACCAACCCAAAATAACATCGACCTAAAAAAGCTAAACTAACTTAGCCCTAACCCTGAAAGTGCCTTGCTTACTTACATGTGGTAAAAAATAAAATGAATTGTGGTCAGGTGCATCGTGGATATACACGTGCATTTCAGTAAACACGTACATTACAGTCACTTGTGGAGCCTCTTACAAGAAAAAAATGGACTGAAGAAGATGAAAGATGATGTCAGAAAGCGAAGTGCATTGCGGCAGCTTCTGCATAATGGCTGCAGAAAAAAATAATGATCCTGTCTTCAAGTTCAAGCAAAGATATGTCAGATGGAATTACTGTCTATCTGCAAGTGATGTGTGTCAGTTCTGGAGCAGCACTGTGAATGTGCACATCAATAGGGTTTCGTGCTGGTGTCCACATTCTCATAATGAAGCCAGACAGTAAAAAGGCCCAGTTATTTTTTATTTTTTTGGGGTCGACGCTCGAAGACCTCAGCTCTCACAATCGGGGCAGATTTCGCCACGTGACTAAAAACTGAAAATCTGGACGCTGCAGCCGAAATTGTGGAGACGGTGGGGCTGAGGCTGTCAGGCTGTCGGGGGGTGCAGTAATAAAGCAGTCAGAAACTTACCTAATCACTCCCCCCTCTGCCAACCCACTATCACGACCTCACGCACCCTTACCTTTTAAGCAACAGCCCTCTAATATTGCCAATTTATTGTGTAGCTTCATGCTGGCCAGGAATAATGGCGGCCATGAGATCAGCTGCATGTCAGTCGGGGGACGTATGACACCCAACAGCCTTTTGGGTTTATCTCATCGACAAACACGCTCAGTGTCCTGCATTGTTTGATGTAATATCTGGTCATTTTTTTATTGCATGGGTTTAACACACCAATGATTCAAAGCGACACATGCCTGGAAATTACACAGGCAGTTTATAATTCTTATAATTACTGATAATATGCCCGTGTTTTAACAGCTAAACACGTTGAACTCATTACATAGGTGTCACTTTGATTGAAGGTATTAAACCCCTTCGACTATGAGATCAATTTTTTGACAGAAGGGAATTTCCAGCAGGGGAGTGGGAGGGGCCAGTGCTTGATGTGGGCCAGTATTCACCAGTACGCAGTACTGACACCTGTTTTTTCTCTTGCTTCAAGCACTGGGAGGAGCTATATTAAATACTAAAATCCTATTGGATGCTGCATTGCGCTTGGAATTGCTGCTGTGAACAAGCTGCTGGCTTGGCAAAATAAAAAAAAAAATGCAGTAATACGTGATTTATAGGATACTGAGGGATTGTATGTTAATGAGGAATATACATCCATACATCCATCCATCTTCCATAACCGCTTACCCTGTGCAGGGTAATGCCAGTGAGAGTTCTATACACAGAAGAAATGTCGAATCCAAGGCCATGCTCTGAAAACAGTGTGAAATCCTGGAAAGTAAGTAAAGTCCATCCATCCATTTTTAAAACCGCTTATCCTTACTGGGTCGCCGGGGGTCCGGAGTCTATCCCGGAAGCGATGGGCACGAGGCAGGGAACAACCCAGGATGGGGGGCCAGCCCATTGCAGGGCACACACACACACCATTCACGCACACATGCACTCCTACGGGCAATTTAGCAACTCCAATTAGCCTCAGCAGAAACCCCACGACGACATGGGGAGAACATGCAAACTCCGTACACCCAGGCGGAGACTCGAACCCGGGTCCCAGAGGTGTGAGGCAACAGCGCTAACCACTGCACCATCATGCCGCCCCCGGTAAGTAAAGTAAGTCTTTTTATTCTGGGTTCATAACTGATGTTTGATTATATCCATCTGTATAGCAATTTCTTTCATATTACTTTTATTTATTTGTTTACATTTTTTTTTTCGTATGTTGACAAAAATATTGAATCATCACCTCCTACTTTGACAAATCCCTTTGGGTTTGGGGAAGGTATTAATCTAACCTGTGTAGAACCATCACTAATCGTGTGCTTAGGGAGCGGACAACTAAAACCACAATGATATGTGCAAAATGCTTCTCATGAGTGACCCGAAAGGCTACAGGTACATCCTGTAAAGACACAGACATCAGCTACTGCGGGTTCTGCAGTCAAGGCCACTCCCACTATAAGCTCCCTCAGAATTAGTGACTGTTAACATTTAGTTATTAATTGATTATTAATTATTAGTGATTAAACCTGCTGTGAGAATGTGCTGATTTTAGGCGCGCTTTAATATTATTGGTTACAAAAAATAAACGGTCCAATCGCTGTCGATGAAGTCAAAAGAAGGGGAGAAGATGAACCAATAAAATCAGTGGGCATAAGTGATGGACATAGCAGACAGACTGGAAATAGGCGATCGCCTAGGGCACCATTTGACGGGGGGGGGGGGCGCAAAAAAAAAGATTGAAAGAAATTAGCATTCTGTAACTTTACAGTTACATGTTCAAGTTCACTACTGTTTATGAAACCGAGGCCAGCTAGTGTCGTGTCCCGCTCGTCCGATCCTCCCGCGTGGCCACGCCCCCTCATCTACCTCGTGTGGATTCCTCGTCTTCACCAACTGTTTCCTGTTGCTGTCATTAGTTCTATGTATTTAGTCCGCGTTTCAGTTTGTTTCTCCAGTCCGGTCATTAACGTTACATGTCGTTATTGAGTGTGTTACCCCGTAATAAAGTCCTTTGTCCGTATACACGGCTTCTTTCGCCTGCTTCCCTGTGCAAGCTGTGACAACTAGCTAGTTAACAGCCAGAGACCCTGTGCTACTAAGATTTTTAAATATAAATGAACTTGAGAAGATTTGTTCTCTGTTGTTCTGAGAGGTTTGGGGGTGCTCAGTAGAATCTTGCCTAAGACACCAGAACACCCAGGGCCAGTCCTGACTGCAGGGATAGACGGTGGAGGAAATGTATCTTACTTCATATGTACTCAAGGAAAAGTAGGCTACACCAGTTTTAAACTACTTACTAAAGGACAAAGTCTGAAATACTACTCAGTTACAATAACGAGTGTATTTGTGCTTGGTACTTTACCCTGCTGATCTTACCTACCTAAGAAGGTATTATTGTAATCTGACTATATTCATTTTATTTACGTATATCTTGTTGACAAATTATGTGCAAATGTCTCTTCGGTTATGTACAATAAATCACTTTTCTGTATTAACAGAGCTTTATGTGTTACAGAAAGGTCAGAGGTCAGCCTATCTGCATATTCATGTAACGAAAACACAACCGTCAGCCATTCCCGTAGAAACTGAGCCGAACTGTTTAGGAAGAATGCCAGAAAAACGCTGACACTGCAGTGATCCGAGAATCTCCCCCCCCCCCCCCAGGGACCGGAGGGGCTGGGTGGCGAGGTGGGGGGGGCGGGGTGTCATCGTGGACTGGCCTTAATGAAGTCACTACTGCGTATGGATTAGCGTCTTAATGGGGGTGTTTAGCCTGAGATTGCCACTAATTACGCCCCCTCCATAAATCGGTGGTAGGTTGAGTGATTGTTATGCGGTGGAGGCTGGTGCTGCATAGGAGTGACAGACAGGGAGGGTGATGGGATATATGACCCCAATGGGCCGGTCCAGGGCAGGGAACCCATCCCCCACTCGCTAAGGTGTATCTCAGGGGACATAACCACAGGAAATACACTGTCACTGCAGAATTCTGTGGATAGAAAGCAGTAAGCAGCTCCAGTACAGACACGCCATGCAGGCGATTAGCCAAAAAAAGCACGATACATCTCAATTCTTGAATGGCGCGGAATCAGCCTTCACCTCACTGGCCACCGCCGTCTCCCCAGGCATCGCCGTGACGTGCATGGAACCAGACTCCGTCCTCCTCCAGCCTCCCGTCTCTGCAGCGCCTGTCCTCACCTCCTCACTCAGGCACAGTCCATTATTACATTTCTTTGTAGTTTTTCTTTGAGGTTTTCTTGTAGTGATGAATGGGAAATGGATTAAGCTTATTTACCTCAATTCATTACTGTATTTAACCATCCAGTGAAGCAGAAATCCATTGAAACCCACACTTCAGAATGTCTCAGATGGCCATTAATTTGAATCCTCAGCTCTGTGCCCCCAATGTGCATTTTATTCAGTCCTTATACATGTCATGGATGCCAGTCATCATGGGACCGACAGCTGCTGCTACAGGGGTGAAATTTTAAATTAAACCCGGACAGGTAAAATATCCCAAGGTCACTGAATCTTCTCTTTAAATACAAATCAGCCCCATTATCGCCGCAACTCCCCCCCCCCCCCAAAAGCCCAGCTAAGGAATTAAAAAAGGCATGAGTTGCCCACAACTGGCCCAGCACCACCTGTGCTGACACAGGATTGTCCTGCCATTGTAATACCTGCTATTTCAGCAGCCATTTTGAAAAGGATCAAATGAAAGGGAAAAACTGTGAGAGAAAAACCGCAGATGTTCATCATGGCAGCGAGGGCATCGATCAGCCGGGAGATTAGATGGCGACGGGGTGACATTATAGGGATCGAACAAACAGCAGCAGATTACTCGCCTAATCATCACATTAGCCAGCCAGCCATCTATAGATTAACCTTCACCCAGATGAGGCTCCTCTTCCCGGGTGCAGATACACCCTGGCCGTCTTTATCTTGGGCTGTTTCCCAGGCAGCGGCATCCCTGCCAGGATGTCCTCGCAGAATGAATCAGTCGCCAGCGTATCATCTTTGCCTTCCAGTCCCGGCCTGTGATGCCGGTAGTGAACCGCGGTTCGATCAGCGCTGTCGGGAGGAGGGGTGGGGGGAGGCGGAGGCCATCACTCGCTCTACTGTCTCAGTGGGAGTCCAGCATCCGGCAGGTACCCGAGCCACACATGCTGAGGTCTGTGAGCCCCCCCCGGGGCCCAGCTGGATGGGGCCCCGCTGTGTTCATAAACCCTGTTGACTCTGCCAAAGGCTCCGGGACGTTCCAATTAGGGAAGATTCTGCATGCTCAGGGAAGTGAGATGGGGAGTGGAGTGGATAGTGGCCTGCTGGGGATTCCGCCTCGCCGACCCGTGACTCGGCACAGCTCAGCCAATGACAGGACAGGACAGGCAGTCTGTCTGAACGACGCTGATGCCCCAAGGGCTGTTCTGATGGGCTGTAGCCCAACATGGTCTCAGTGTTGCTGACTCAGCGTAGTGATCCCCGAGTGACCCAGCAAGGTGAAGACGTGCAGGATCGGGTTAGGCAGCTCCTACTCCCTGCATCATTTCAGCTAAAGGTGAGGATCCACACACCTCTGACCTTAAGAAGAGTGTCCCTGTTGTATGTGTCAGTCACAGCTCACTCATTTGCACTTAATCACTGGGAAAGAACAGGAAGGAAAGGAGATGTTTCTCCCATATTTGTTGTTTGCCATGCAGCATATTCCTCTTATAGCTTCACCCTCCCTGCGCAATGTTGTTTTTCTCTGGTTCTTGTGGTCTCCATAGTTACCCAGCTGTGCTGCACCGAAGATGAAGCCCACAGTCTCATACAGACCCCCTGAGCTGTGTGTGTGTGTGTGCGTGTGTGTGTGTGTGTACGTGTGCTTGGGTTATGCATGTATTACATTGTGGGGACCAATGTGATAAGAAAAGACCCTGTAACTTTTTATCTTGAAGGGTGTTTTTTTTGGTCCTCACAAGGACAACCTACATTGTATAAAAAACAGTGACTGCACACAAAGATAGCAAAAGTGTTCTGTTGTTCGGTTACTTGGACTTGGTGTGTGTGTGTGTGTCCATGCCCTGTAATTCAGCCTACCAATTCATACAGAGCAGCTTGGTCACTCACACAACCTCATAAAAAGAAACAGTTAGAAAATGCAGCTACACCTATCAGACCAACACACCGATACGCAGTGACACCCCCCATGCGGTGTGCCGACTAACACCCATTGGACGCAGGGCGGCCCCTTTTACTGCCGGTCACCAGCCGCCGCTTCCCATCTGACTTCGGCACGCCGCATTCTATCGGCACGGAAACGCCGCGCGTGTCTCCTCCGTTGCTAGGAGACGCGGCCAGCCGGGGCATCGCTGGCTGATGATCGCTTTTGGGATCCGCGAGCTAATGGACTCCTGGCTGCGTAACAGTCGGTGACGCGTGACGGCGCCCAACATCGGATAAACACTAACACGATATTATCAGGTTGAGGGGAGGGAACTCTATGGCCGAAAGCGGGAACAGAGGTGTATTCTGAGATTGAGATCAAGCTCATGTGAGGAGAGTTTCTCGTCCTGGGGACCACAAATCGTGAGCATCTCTGACTGCGTCCCTCAGGGAGGGGCACACACTCCTCTGTCTGGGGCTCTGTGACAGGGTGTGACACTCCACTATCAGACTACTCCAGAGCCACTTCCTGGTCACCGCAGGAAGTCTGGAAGGAGACTTTCTCACGCACACTAACGGCCCTCCCTGGTTTTTCGGATTTGAGATTCTTCGCGGGTTTTTTTCAAATTAGTTTAGTTTGTATCTTAAAAAGGCACAAAATCCAGGTTAGAGGAAACGCCAGTTTTGTAGAGTGGAGCAGATTGTTCTCCGTTTAGACGCTGCTGCAGTGGAGACACACACGGGCTAAGGTTTCACTGGGAAATTAACCTCAGAAATAGTGTGTCAGTAAGCACTGCACTTTGCTGGCCTGTCTTCGGCAAACGAAGGATGTCGATCAAAGACATGTAGGATGAAAGTGCCACACTGAGATTAAATGACTCCAAAAGCTAATTCTCAAATCACACAATCTGTGAATTAAACATTAAGGGCATGATTACAGTTTTACATTAACGAGCTGATTAATGAACATAATACGTTTTGTGACTGCCTGCAACATTGTTGGTTTAAAGGACATTCTGTTGATTTGAGGAAGTTTGAAATTAAAAATCATTCTTTTGAGAAACAAAGCGGAGGATTATAGCACCAATCAAAGGCAGGACAGCTCCTCTTTAAGAAGCAGGAGTATTATCAAGTATTATCAAGTATTATCAAGTATTATCAAGTTAACGATGCGGCCGGATGCTCTTTAGTACTCTGCATGTTTTTGTTTTTATTCTAATAATTTGTATTTATGTATATAGCTGTGAAATTAATGTGGAAGGAGGAGCCAGTGTCTTTGAGGGTCCCTCAATGCAGTTGTGGGTAAGCGGAGAGGCAGTAAGCCCTGAAAATGTGACTGCAGGAGGCCTGGGGGATGGGGCGTGAGGGTAGCTCACTGCAGAGCATGTGTGTTAGCATCCATTTCCTCCTTATGGGGTCATGTGGCAGCTGATCGGTGCTGTGGCATATCACCGCGGAGCCTTAGCTGGGAAGACATGCTGGCACTCCCTGATAGCCGCCCTCCTGCTCCCCTGTGGGCCATCATGGTGGCAGGGGCGTTAAACGCTCTGAGTGTGGATCTGCTGTACAACCAAATGACACCCAGTCAAACAGCTGTTGCTGCTCCGCTCCTTAAGCCCCGCCTTCACGGGAATCATGCCCAAACAAACAGCTGTTGCTGCTCTGCTCCTTAAGCCCCGCCTTCACGGGAATCATGCACAAACAAACAGCTGTTGCTGCTCTGCTCCTTAAGCCCCGCCTTCACGGGAATCATGCCCAATCAAACAGCTGTTGCTGCTCTGCTCCTTAAGCCCCGCCTTCACGGAAACCATGCCCAATCAAACAGCTGCTGCTGCTCCGCTCCTAAAGCCCCGCCTTCACAGGAGTCAGACCCATGATACAAGCTGTGATACAGATGCCCTGAAATATTTATATTTATAATATATTTATATATGCATACATTTAGTATATGCTTTTATCCAAAGTGATGTATATTTTTGAGAAAGTGGGGTCAGATAGTCCCCGGAGCAATTGTGGGTTAAGGGCCTTGCTGATGGGCCCAATGGCAACATCATTCTGTCATCCCTGGGATTTGAACCAGTGAACTTCTGATCACAGCCACAGCTTCCTAACCCACTGAACGACATGCCACCCCCTTTTGAATATGCCTCCTTTTGATGTCTCTTGAAAGGGAAGTCTTTGAAGTGTTTGCTGAAACAGAAGGCACCCGATCATGTTAATAAGCTCACGCCAGGAAGGTGAAGACAGAGTGGTTTAAGCCATCTGTTCATTATCTGATCTATGGCACTTTCCATAATGGTTTCACCCAGAAAGGAAAGCACATTAAAATCACAGTTAATCTTGGTTATGTCCTGATAATCCAGTTGTGTGATGCTGGTAGATGTGATGGGTCCAGGAAACACGTGGAGAAGCTCCTCAGCCAGCAGGAAATCCTGCCAGAGGTGACCATACATAGAGCTTCATACGGTTCAACCATTCAGCTCTGGAAAAAATTCAGAGACCATAGCAGCATTTAATTTCACTCGTTTCTCAATTTATGGATGGTGTCTGTAAAGAATTTTCTATTTTTTTTGCAAACTGCAGCCTGGTTCTTCCCTGCTCCTCATTAATGAAGGGCTTCTTCCTTTCTTTATGGGACTTCAGCCCTGCTTCTAGGAGCTTGACATGACCTGTCCTAGCAGTGCTCCTCACACCTGCACTTAATGTTTCCTGTTCCTTTTGAAGGTCACTTCAGGTCATCCTCCGATTTATGAGGCACTGCCGGATAAGTTGACGGCCATCTCTGGCATTAGAAAGTTGCTTCTGCCCTCTTGCTAGTTGGTTTCTGGTTGTTCCCAGTGTCTCCTATTTCACCTAGTTCTTCCTGTACTGCTGTCATAAATTTAATCCTGGAAGCAGCCTGCCTCACAGTGTAGCATATCGGTGTGTTGGTCTGATGCGTGTAGCTAAACCAGGATTTTAAAAAGCAGATTTTTTTTAAATATAAAGTGGTCTCTTAATTTTGTCCATGGCTGTACATGTTCACCATAACAGCGGTGCTGTTTAGTGCGGCTCAAACCACACATTTGTGTCGGGCCTCTGATGTTTCACCCCCCCCAATCGTTGCTCACAAATACTCACTACACTACATATTAAATTGACATATTCCTCATTTAGGAGATGCAGAAGCAGCATGTTCTTCTAACCAGCTTCCTAGATGTCATCTTCTCACTCTACCCAGTGACTATATATTTAGTTTTTAAAACAACTGGGTGTGGGCGATGGAGCAGGGAGGTGCAAACATAGTTAGACGGGAAAAAACATTATGCTCACTGTTCAGTGGCAGCAGTCTCCAGCTACTGTGCAAAACAAAACCTACTAATTCATTCATTAAAGTAATGAGTGATCTGGAAAATAAACGAGGGCCATGGTGGTCACCTGACTGCTGGAGAAGGAAAGTAGCGCCCCTCCTTTCTCAGTGTAGAATACGACATCGGCTCTCTGGGCTGCACCCTTAAGTTTTGCAGGGATAAATGCTACTTAAACGGGTCACATGATCATTTTCCTGGAGAATTGAGAGGGAATGCGCAGTGCAAGCCCAATCCGTGTCCCAAATCGTAAGCAGGAGAAACGGAGGAACCATGAATTTTAGCGACATGCGTATTTAGAATAATAAGAGGAGAACAGCCCCCTCCTGACCCCCCAGGAGTATTCATTAGCACACTGACATCTAGCAGTCAAAGTAGCAGACAGAAGGGACACAGCTTCCCCTAAAGACAAAGACAGTCACTCAGACAGGTTCTCCTAAGACCACAGACACCTGCAAGAGCCAGAACTAGAAACAGAGCTACAGGAGATAACGGCACACAGAGGAACCTAGGAGGCTGTTATCCGCTTTTATCAAGCAGCAAAGGATCTTGTGTGAGCGACGAAACTGTCCCGACGAAATATGATTGAGTTCTTTACGTAAAGGACACCGCTGTGGACACCTGTGCAGATCTTCACAGGGAAGATGATGTCTCAGTAGCTCAGGGATTTTGGAATAAAGAGATATTTTGGGATTGATTTCTGGGAGATGAGAGGGAATGGGACCAGCTTTTTTGAAGGAAAATACGCAAAACCTGCTCTTTAGTCAAGGACGAAATAAAACAAAGACTGTAGAGTGCAAATTATCATTATTGTATCTTTAATGTCATCCTCAGCTTTATGATCTGTGGGTCAGATGCTCAGATGAAATTCTGATCTTGAGGGTCATTGTGCAAAAATATAAGTAAGAAATATAATATAAATCTGTAAAATATTTAAACATGACATTTTGGAACGTGGATATGAGACAGACCGAAAAAAAACAATCAAAAATACAGCTATGCAAGTGGACCATGAAAGTGCATGAACAGGAGTGCGCAGTGCAAGGATTTTGGATACAGTGTCTCGCAGTGACACAACATTCAGCATCAGCTCGGTAAAAGTAAAAGCAGGCCAGACTAAAGGGGAGTGTCCCCAGGAGCTGTGCGGCTCACCTGGCTGCACCCCCCAAGTCCAACGGCAGCCCTGAGACAGTCAAAGACCCTTAGAACCCCACCCCATGATCTTACATTAACTAATTTCCCATAACATTCAGGGATAAATGACTAATTAATCACACTCACATCAGTGCCAAAAGCCCATATTAACTTGTTTTTTAAACTGTGCTTTGATTGGCTCGACTAAGATTTATAAGATGTTTAGCTGTTGCCAAAAGCTCTTTGAGGAACATGTGTAGACGTGGGAGTGTTTAATATTTCCATTTTAATACTGATATATTTGTAAGCACTGTTTTTCCTGCAGCACTCTACACACAAACATTAGGGCATGATATGAGTCCCTAAATGCGGAAACATTAGCGATCTGCCCAAGAATAACCATTCAGTACCTGTACAGTGCCTGTTACAGCCTTGGGCTCATTGTCAGCAGATAATTAATTAATTATTATGACATGCAATTAATCAAACAAATATATTTAAACAAATAAACTGTCCCAGGTGGAGACAGGACAGACAGGACCAATGGATTTATTTAGAAATCTAAAATAACCAAAGCCATTAAGACACTAAGCAAAAGATGAACAATAGTCGGGGACGGTCCAAAGAGGTCAGAAGCTGGGGGGGGTCAGTCCTACGTTTGCACACCAGACGAGGGGACGGGAAGGACAAGAGGCAAGAACAGGCGGGACAGGCAGGGAACATGAGAGAAATGAAAGACAAGAGAGTGCTCAGTAAGGCGCATTAGAGATAATGGCAACAATACTTTGCATCGCCTTCTCAGACTCCACCGCTTTTATGCGGTGGTGAAGTCCACGCGAAGTGGTTACAGCTGTGTCCTGCCTAAGTGGGCGTGGCCACCTGTCTGGCCATGACATAAACAAGCCAGAGTGGATTTTCTCTATTTTTTTTTAAGTACAATGCTGAGTGATTCTGCTCTACGAGTTGCAAACTGAAAATGTTCCTGTTTGTGTTGTGATCAGGTTTCAAAATTTACTCCAGCACTAAAAAGGA
The DNA here is from genome assembly GCA_026776945.1 of Isichthys henryi. Lineage (NCBI taxonomy): Eukaryota > Metazoa > Chordata > Actinopteri > Osteoglossiformes > Mormyridae > Isichthys > Isichthys henryi. Next base: position 13,220 of record JAODJX010000040.1, on the reverse strand, counting down.
GTTTGTTTATGACACTCAGCTTGGAACTTTGTCCCATAAAGCTCTGGGGTAGTGCATAGCTCAGCTGATTAAGGATCTCCGCCTGTATCCAGAAGGTCATGAGTTCAAATCCCATGGCTGGAAGTTAGTAAGGCCCTTAACCCCAGTTGCCCAAGGGATGATGGCCAATCCAACTCCACACTTGTATGTTGCTTTGGACACAAGCATCTGATATGTGGTTTGTCATGACTTGCTTCTCCGATCCTCCAGTGTGCCACGCCCCCCCCATCTACCTCATGTGGAATCCCTGTGTTACCGGCAGTTTCTTGTTGTTGTTAATTAGTCTGATGTATTTAAGTCTGCGTTAGGTATGTTTTCCCCAGTCCGGTCATTAACGTCATTTTGTTATTACGTTTTCTCTGCCTGTTCCGTGGTCCTGCTTGTGTTCGCCCGTAATTAAACCCCTTGTTTTCCCGATTCCCTGAGTCCTGCCACAGGTTTCTTTTTTTTACCTCCTCCAACTCGTTTGTAGGTGAGACCAAGCTGGTTGCAAAGAGCAGCCATCCATAGCAGCACCCAGGGAGCTGGAGGTTAGGGGCCTTTCTCGACGAACCAGAGACATGCAAAGGCTGGGCTTAAACTGGCAATCTTCTGATCACAGCACAGAGGCTTAGCCCTGCCCTATACATAATATGTCAATTTCAAAGCAGGAAAAGTTACTCTGCTACTAAAATAAACTGTAAGTTTCATTCCCTAAACAAATATCATCCGACACCACATACAGGGGTTTAGGAAAAGCTGGACCATCTGTTTGGTGCCGGGGGAACTTCAGGACCATGGACAGCTGCTCTGCCCTGCACTTCATTCAACACTGCAGACAGCAGCTCAGGACCACGGACAGTGCAATCTCAGAGCAAATGGGTCATTTCGTACCATAGAGCACAGCTCAGCAGCACAGCATCAGTCCTGGGACTCTTGCGGGTGATATGACGCACAGAGAAGAGGTGAGGGGGGGGTGAACACCAGAACAGCCTGTCATGGCCACTCCAGCATCACCAACCTTCATGATGTGTCTTCTTCATCATATTGATGGTCACGGTCATTCACAGTCATATAGCAGACACCTTTATCCAAAGTGTCATTCCTTTGAGAAAGCAGGGCAGTGAGGGCCTGCAGAAATCGAGGGGATAAAGTCACGGGGAAGGACTCGTGGGATTCAAACCGACAACCTTCTGATCAGACGCAAAGTGTCTAAACATCCAGAGCTACACATTGCCCTGAAAAATACTGGAAATTATCTGTTTGTATATGTTTTCAGGGGGTAGGAAACACAGGAATGCATATTTGTGTAAACAATGCATAATTAGCTCATTTGGCTGCGATTTGGTCATAATCAACTCTGACATTTCAGTGTGTTTGAGACCAGTGACAAAAACATTGGTACTTGTGTTATACATGAATGCGGAGAGAACAGACAGCATAGGGTTGGTTCTAAGCAGCCTCAACTTCTCCGTCCTTTTCTGAAGGTGCCCTGCTCACGATCCCGTTCCGCTCCAGACCATGCAGGCCCTGGGTCCAAATTTCTATTCTTTCCCAGTCAGCAGTTTGTTCTTGAGTTTTCCCTCTCTAACGTATTGCCCTTCTTCCTATCTTGTCTCTATCTTCCTGTAAATGCAGGTTCCATCCCTAATAAACTTGCTATTACATGCCTCATAGTCATATCATGCAAGTTCTGTGCTCAGATTCAACTGGAACAATCCCAACATTAATAAAGAGCTATTTTTTAAAAGTTTAAAGTCCAAAGATCAGCTGTGCTGTTGCACTAATCAGACTGCATGAAGACTACTGGCTGCTTAAACAGAATTGAATAAAACACTGGGCATCTCACCATATCAAGATGAAACATAAAGAATGTATAGAATTCAAATTCAAAATGTAGAGGGCAAATTGCTTTAGATTAATGAGAATAGCGGAGAAATTGAGAAGACAGACAGTATTCAGAACAGGAGGCTGTTCAATCAGTCCCACGGAATAATGTCTACTTAAGTTTTGAAGTCTAATTCTGTATCTAAATTAGAATGAGATTTACAGCTGAATCAACATGTGGGACAAATCAGCAAAGTCATTTGTTCATCAGTGGATGAATAAAAATCTTTTAGTGACTGAAGGCTATGGATCAGCCAATGTCATGCTCAGTACTCACCAGTATGCATGCAGTACCAGCACATCTTTCTTTTTCTCTTTGGAGTATTGACACCTCCCAATATCTACTGGTACTGAAAAATAAGGGGAGTACTGGCACCTGGTACTGAGTAACAAAGGGAGTACTGGCACCTGGTACTGAATACCAAGGGGAGTATCGGCACCTGGTACTGAATACCAAGGGGAGTATCGGCACCTGGTACTGAATACC
>JAODJX010000039.1:20551939-20566438 GCA_026776945.1 Isichthys henryi | reverse complement strand
ACACACATACACGCACATTCTTCTCGTGAACAGCTGCGTTGGCTGGACAGCTGTACTTCCTTTGTGGAAATCCGAGCACGAAACATGTCTCTGACCCCCATCTGTCCTGTCCATCCCGCTGATCCAAAGACCCCCGCCTCCGGGATATTTCCTTACACTATGGCTGGGGGTCCAGCATGGGTTCCTCCTCAGAACCAGGCAGGGAAATGCCGATCTAGGTTCCTGTCCCCCTGAAAGCCTGCAGACACTGGGGCAGCCCTTGCCCGAGGAGGCCGTCTGCTCATTTGGCTTTCTGATGCTCCCAGGTTCCTCCTCTCTACAGTCCGCTGTGACCCAAACCTTAAATCGGACTTCCTCGATGAAAAGTATTATACTGGATGGCTTATTCTGACAAGTTCTGCTGAATGTAAGAACATCTGGGTTTTAGGTGAACAGTGCCTCCTGCCATGCCTCACTCCATGACTCCTAGATTAGCCTGACCGGCCTGTATCTCCCCAAACCTCAGCATGCTTCATGTGATTAGTGTGAAGGTGAGCCTGTGTCAGGAAGCACAACAGGACACGAGGCATGGGACAGTCTGGATGGGATGACACTCAAACCTGTCATGACATGCTGCTGTTCACTGAAGAAGAAAAGCCACTGAATTGGCACCTCAACACCATTGTCCAAGGGTTGAGGAGGGACTTTCATGCTGGAGCCTCAAGCAGCCAGAAATGGCTCCACATCAGACTTTTCCAGAGCATGGGAACTGAAAGGTGACGTAGATGTCTTGGGCTGACTTAATTCAGAGGGAAGGGCAGTAAAATAACAGCGATTGGGACTTAATGACCCAAAAACACAACGTAACCTTGGCTGACACTTGAGTAATGTATACTTTTCCCCTGTGAGTGAGCTGTGGAGTACATATATCAAATCCCTGACTGACGAACGGGCCCACATTTTACTCTCAATTGCCCATTTCAGACCAGCTCTCTAGAAGATGTTCTTTTAGGAAGAAATGAAACAAGCAGCCCTGAAAACGACACAGAATTCCTCTCTTTACATTGTTTTCATGCCCCTAAACAGCCCATACATGTTTTGTCATGCAGTCCCATCACTATGGCCGTCCAAAGCACATCCGGTTCCTCTTCCATGTCCTGCAGTCATTTTGACCAGACGCTCAGCTGTAGACGAGACCATCAACACTGCTGCCCGTCCATCCCCAAATATCATGAAGCAGAACTAGGCCGACGTTCCTGGACCTCATACAGCCTGTCTGGCTGTCATCTCTGCTGGCTCGAAAATGCTGGCTAAAAAGCTGTTCCTCTCCGCAGAGTCGTGACCCAGGGACACACTTAACTCAGCTAACTGAACGCTTTTGACAAAGATGCGCTGTCAGCTGTGTGTGGTGTTTTCCATGCCAGTAACCCCATTCAGGTGTGTGCCTGAATGACAGGGGGAAAAGTCACAAAGGGGTAATGATCCCAGTGGAAGTCCAGTTTGACTTGAGGAGTAAACATACTTCAAAGGCTCTAGGAAATGTGTGTTATTGGACCCCGGAAGCGGATCCCCTAACATCTGGGGGGCACGCCCACTCCTCTGGATAAACACCCCCCCCCCACCCCCTTCCTGTCCATTTCCGAGTCCTGACGACTCTGTGCCCTCTGACACCACCTCCTCAGCTTACAGGTGTATTCAAACCTTTTGAATTTTTGCCTCATTTTTTCCCGTCGCTTCAGATGCTAGGAGACATAGCTCTCATAGAGACTACAGAGGCCATGTGGTCAAGCCCCGTCTGCACGGTCAGCCCACTTGCCAGAGCTGAGCAGAGATCCCAGTCAGACATCTGTGGGCCTTCAGTAAAATTCTGCAGTGGTAAAATAAGCTCGACATTACGACTGGCACACGCACGCATCACATAGAAGATTACAGCGACATGAATCACAGAGGCGGCTTACTTTCACTTTGATGGAACCATAAATACACCTGTAACACGAAAATCTGAGGAAAGATTAATAGTGAATAAATAACAGCACGCTGAACCACAGAGGCACGCTCAGGTCTCCCGGTGAGAAAGATGTGATGAATGTAAATCTCTCAGTATTGGTATTACCCTACATTCGCTAAATACTGGAGTTTGTCTCGAGTCCACGATGATCCACAGAAGAAAACAAGATAAATGTTCAGGCCATGCAGCGCTTGTGGCCTTTTCTGGAAGACTAACAGTATGGGCATAGCATATCCACTCAGACCCCCCCATGAGCCTAGGACAACAATGTTAAACAGTCCACCTCACGCAGTAATGTGTTGGGGGGGGGGATGGTCACAAGACTCCTGGGGCTCCTTCCATGCTGAAGGACCCAGCATGTAGGTGGCAGCTCATGCCATTAAAAAAAAAACTGCCCTGTTTTCACGCTACTTAATAGATGGGAAGCTTGTTTTTACTTTGCTCTGTGGCAGAGTTATGGAGGCAGCTGTTTTCACAGCTGCTGCTGTCAGAGGTGAGGCCTAGAACATTCCACGCACCGCAAGCTTGAATAATGAAAAGGTCTTGAATAAAATTATTTCACACCCCTCATGAAAAGGAATAATTTGCAGTCACTGCTTACATCATTTCGTCTTTTATCAGCTATTTTTTTTTTTTTTTTGCTTGAGAAGGTGGCTGAAAAATCTGCTATTGCCACAAAAAGCCTCCTTATGAGAAGACAGAAGGGGAGATGCATCGCTCAGAATGTCCCAAAACCTAATGATCCCAATCAGAGCAGGAAGAGGAATAGCACAGCGAGAAGCTCGCCCATATAATGTTATGGATACTCCTTAGCTGATGATGGGGGGGGGGGGGGCATGCAACCAGGTCACACAAATACACTACATCCAATCGATGCTTTAATAGGGGCTAGACGACATCTCCAAAAATCGGGGTGAATTTCTTACGAAAACAAATCCCTAGCATCCCTGACTTTTCACAGTGCACCTCATCTGTCCCGAGAGTCCCTTACCCTGGAAGAGAGAGGAGAAGGGGGCAACTGGCCTCAAAACAAGGGGCAGCCTTTCTGAGGAGACCACAGCATCATCCAGGATGTCCACATGGGGACATCCCCCAAAACAGCAGGGCATGACTAGGGCATAGAGCTGAAGTGCGTTCCTCCGTGATTAACAAAGGGAAATGTCACAGAGCATGCAGTCTAGCCACTGTATGGGCGGGGCGAAACCATGGAGAGAGATGTGATACAGTCAGAGGACCCCACAGATGTTTAACTTACTGCCTGCATAAAACATTCAGCAAGGGCTCAATCTGTTCTGATGTCTCCACATCTGCCCCAGACACATTCCGCAGCCAATAGGTAAAAAAGCAGGAGCCGGTAATTAGATTTGTTCCTTGAAATGAGTTCATGTCAAGATTGCTACACATTCTGTCACGTAATTGATTAAGGCCAAAACTGCAGGCCGTTACATTTGCAGTAATTGTTGCACTTGTGCACTCCTGAAGTGCAGTGAACATGGTTTTAACGTGTCACCCATTACACTGCCAGGAAATTACAAAGACTATTTTTTTGCTTAATAAAAACCAGGATAATTGCAATCAAAGCCAGGAATGTTAGCCATGATCCTAAACAGCGTCTGTGTTTGATCATTTGTGCATGTCCTACATCATAACAATCAGGAGGGGGGAGGAATCAGGAGAATGCCCCCCCCCCAAGCAAGATGATGGTTTAGCTTTCTACTGTAAACTAGGAAGGGGTTCCTTTATTTCACCTCCTTTGCCGCCCATCCTCTTGTCCGACCCCAGCTGCCTCCCCATTAAAATCAAATGGGTAGACAGGAGAAAAATTTCCCAAAAATGGAGAGGAGATGAAGGCCCAAGGAGCGGGACCTGCATGTGCATCCCGACAGAGGAGGTCTGCTTTTTCTTCATGCGCGCCTCATTCCAAACCTCTGGCATAAGTAGAGGCCAGACTCCTGGAATTCCGATATTTCACTTTGGAGGAATGGTATCTGATGGGATTAGACTGTGTGCTGGGCTCGCTTTCCCAGCTGCTTCCAGCCAGGAGGAGCATTTTTGTGTGTGTGTGTGTGTGTGGGGGGGGGGGGGTGTGAAGGGGATTAGTGTTGCATGCTGGGACCTTGGTCTAAAGCTCGTGGGCCGCAGTCCCCGTGGATGGTCGCGCCGACGGCTCTCGGAGCTCAGTCTCGCCTCTCAGCTGCCACTGAAAATTTACCACGAGTTGCAAATGCAGATGGTTGATCTGAAGCCAGCGATCTCCGTAATTCAGGGCAGACTACATATCAAACATGGAGGTGTGCAGAGATGTGTGCGACCGCAGGCTATCCTGCAGGGGACCCTGATGGGACGGCTCACTCCTTGCAGCAGGCCCACTTTCCACGGCAGGCCCTCTTCCTGTAGCAGGCCCACTCCCCACGGCAGGCCCAGGTGCCTAATATGATGGGCAGGATCCAGCACCCGCATGCCGACAGAACCGCTTCCCGACTGCAGCCATCTCGCCAGGGCTGCTCCCCAACAGATGAGTCCCTAGGCCTGGAAGACGGCCTGCCAGTGTGGCATGCCGCCAGGCCTCCCACAGGATGCTGGGACCCTCTGATCATCACATGCATCTTATCCGAGCTACTTTATAGGAGATGAAGCTCCGAATGCCCAGCAAGGCAGTTTGGTGAGCTGCCAGTTTTAATAAAGCACTCGCACCCCAGAGCGCAGTTCTAAAGCTCCGGGCTCCACTGTGGCACCTCCATGCCAGCAGGGTCCCGCCAAATTCTCCAGCTCATGGTCCATTTAAGTAAATGCGCTGGTTCCAGCTTTAGTCCCACCCAGCCTTGCCTTGGCCCTCCTCTGAGCTTTGATGCACTTGCTGATGATTAATATTTCTGGATTTAAAGCAAATCCCTCCAAAGAAGTCCTGATCGATTCCAGGGACAGTGAGCATTCTTCTCAGGTCTGACGCGCAGCGTACCCCTTCTGCCTTGGATCTCGCTCTCCCTCTTCTATGAGATGATTATCGCTTCTCCCCATCCTGCCTGTCCACTTCCAGCAGTCATAACTGGTATGGGTGCTTTGGCAGGACACCAAGGGTTGGTGGAGGGGACACAAAAACATGCTCGCTTTGTGACGGTCCTCTTTCCCAAGTCGTCGCCCCGCCAAGTGTCTGTCGTCTCCTAGACATTGCTTGGCAGAACACCCGGTCCCATTTCTGGGTGCTTTACCCTTCGCTGCTGGGGCCTCCAAGCTGATAACATGTTTAAAATGGCTCTGTGTTCCCACAAGGCATGTCATGAGTGAAAAGCGTGGAAGGACCTGAGCGTGACCAAGCAGCACCGTGGCCGGCCCTGAGGAACAACAATTAAGTGTGTACAACTCTGTCCAGATGTAACACGAAGCCATGCCAGGGTCCTATGGATGGATGGCACTGAGGATTTGAGTAACCTCTTAGTTACAAGGGTTCACTCAGATGCAGTCACTCGCTGACACAGACTGACCTACTCTAACGTTAATGTTATAGCAGCGCAGGAACCGAAAGAGTAGAACGCGATACCTCAGCGAATTCAGGAGACGCATGTGTGGAATACAGCGTCCTTACAGAGAGGATGCCCCCCCCCCATAAATCTGCACATCTCGACAACCAGCTTCACCAGATCCCCTAATTAGACAGGACACAATGAGGAGAACCTCCACTGCAGATCGGCGCACTGGGGTAATTTTATAAAAGCAAAGAGAAGATCGAGTGGAAGTTTGCATGGGATTGCAGGCTGACGCAATACAGCCTTGTCTTCATCCACCAGTGTCATTCTTGAAAATACACCATAAACTGAAAGTGTGTCAATTTAAACCCAAATCCCTTATTTTTAAAGGATTAAAATGCTTCCAGCCCAATCCAAAACCCACATTTTCACAAATATTGAAATGAAAAAAAAGTCATGCCTATCAAAACAACTATTTGAAATGAGCTACCTCTTTTTGCACCATTTTCCTTCACTTCTTGCTCTCATAAAAATCCTTGTAGTAACAACGAAGCACATGGAAAGTACAGGAAACTGAACACTTGTAAACACCGTGTTCATCCCACACTCTGCATGTACCTACATCCGATGTCTGTTTCACCAACACCGGAGCATCTTCTCATCAATATGCTAATTACTTGACACTTTCCAAAGCTAGTTCCAAAGCTAGTTCCTCTAGGAGGAGCTGCGCTGGAGAAAATCAGGGCATGGTGACCGACCATCAACCCCTGGGACTGCGACCAATAACCTGCAGCACCCTTAGACACTGGGCTACACCGCTTGAGCACACGGCGTGATGCCATGTCCAGAACAACATCCAGTACACTTAATAACTTTGGATTTGCTCATTTGCACTCTGTGGGCAGTACCCTGCTGCCCTGGAGACTCTGTGAAGGCTTCCAGATCCTTGGTTCTGGTCCACATTAGCCCACAGAAGTCCGATTCAGAGAACTCTGGTTCCGAAGAGAAAAAGTCGGCCGCATTGTAGACCTCTCTGGTTGTTGGTCTGGACATGAACAACATCACTGCAGAAACCGAGCCAGCTTATCCCGCCAGAAATGTTAACATGTGTAACATTCCTCACTGATCACCAGAACTGCTCAATCCTATATGTGGCACTTAGAGCATTGTCTTCTTCCTCAAGTCAAGTTCTGCCTCATGTCTTAGCAACCACCCGTCCCCACCCCCGGCAAACTTGGAGAAGCTACGAAGTGCTAGGAAATGGGCATCACAATGGCGTCCCCAGTGAAATCCTTTGAATTTGCACATCACTAATGTTCAGCCGTCTGCCTGACATTTGAAGAGTTTTGGATCTGCGGAAGCACAGCAGGCAACTGGGAGATCAATCAGACACACAACAAGTGGCACAAACGAGTATTAAAAATACAGAATATTGAAAAGCGGCATCCTATAGGCTTATGAGTGATTGATGGGGGGGGGGGGGGGGTGCATCAGCTGCACCAAACCGTTTCCCCAAATGCCCCTGGGGTCACCTCAGAGAAAACGGAAAACACGGACACAGGAACAATAACACAGGAAGGAGTCTCAAGTTCAGAAGCATGCCAGCCATTCCTGAGACACGATCAAGGACAAGGGCTCCGCCGTTCCACACCAGGCATCCGTTCCCACCACATAAACAACAAATTGGCACCATAAACGACATTACAGGTCACATTTCCTCAGTGCTGATTAGGTTACAGGTTATAATTGTGCATTTTACTGTCTGGATACTATATGAAGTGTTAATGTTTCGTATTTCTTGCTCCAGACGATTATATGCAGATAAAAAAAACAATGAATGTAAAAAAATGAAAACATAGTGAGAAAATATTATTAAAAAACCAAGTCAGGCCCGTCTGAATGCAGTTCAAACTCAACACTGCATGACAGGTTAAACATTTCTGAAATTTTTTGAGCTCTGCAGTCCTTCATCCTTCGGAAAACCAAATCAATCTCCATCCTTATCAGCCTTCGCAGTTATTCTGACCAGGTTTTCATCATTCCTGGCACTGGCACTGGTTTAAAGCAGCACAGCCAGCAGAGACCACACACCCACACACACACAGACACACACACACAGTGACAAAGATTAAAATTCCCAGTAACATAAATGAACACAGCAATAATTGGTCCCATGCACGCTTGAACACTGACAGTAGCAATGATATGTAGTAACACACAGTAAAACACACCCACACACAAACACTCATAAGACTGCCACTTGGTCTGCTCTTCCTGCTTGCTGTTGATTAACTCCATCGCAATATTCACACGCATACAGGGCAGATACGCCATCATCACTGCAATCACCCAGGCAGCCACACGATGGCGCCAAATAGTCCCCACACCCCACCCGGCTCCTGAAACGCTTACGGGAGACCCTGCATTTCCCGGGACCCCGCCACACGAGTGGCCAGCATCGAGTGGAAACGCTGACAGAGCCCTCATTCCCACTAAGCCTTGTGGTCACATTAAATTCACATCCTGCACCCGCAGGCCCCCTAATCTGGAGGGTATCAAACACTTACATCACCATGAGTGCCATTAAACTGGCCATTTAACCGAGACCTGAAAACCTGAAACCTGCATCAATAAAACCATCAAGGTGAAGACCAGCTTATTTTTTTGTTCATTTTTTTGTTCATTCACTTAATGAAAGCATTGTACTGCATGCCGTGTGAGCGCGCTCCACTCAGGGGGAAGGTAAATTGTTCCCAGGCAGGGGGCTGCCTGTTCCCGGGGAGGCGGAGAAGCCCACATGCCCAGCTGCGAGGTACAGACACCCTGTGCCAGGGCGCTGATTGAGGATCCAGGGCCCACATGCCAAGAATCACAACTGCAGGAATGCCTGGATTTGAAAACCCACCCCCCGCCCCACCACACTCAGACCCACCGCCACCCCAAACCACCTTCTTCTCAACTTAATTCCTCACAGAAAGACCATAAAAGGCTCAGATAATTATTCAAAGAAACCAGGAGAGAATTAAGAAATGATTCCTGGCTATTTTCTTATAATGGACCGCGATTCTGGGTGTGCGGCTTTCCGGGGGGCCATGCAGCCTGAATGCAAACGGACACCCTTTGTGGCATTACCAGAGCCTTCGGCGTCAGCAATCCACATCAGTGTGCATTGATAAGAATCAGATAACACCACCAAAAAAAAATTACTCCAGAGCAACCAAAAACTCACTATGGTCACCATTACCACCAGAATAAAATAGGTCAATTAAACAGTAATTTAAAGCCACCAGAAAAGCCTTTGGAAATCAAAACAGTTACACAAGCACAGGGAGAACAGACAAACCCTCAGAGGTGAGCCAGCAGTTAAACCGAGAGCCTGGCAAGTGTAAGCAAAGAGCAACGAGACAAGCTTTCTGTGGACCAGGGAACTTCTCTGTGATGTTATGTGTTATTACAAGCTTAAAGCAGAAGTGGACTGCAGCTGAAATCCCTGCGTGGTGCAGCACCATAAACCGACAGCTGGGAGAATTCACACAACTTCCATCTTAGTAACCAGTCTCAGGCGTAACACATCACACTGTTCATTAGATCCGCCAATTGGTGAGCTGGCATGGCATCTTAAACTGCATTCTGCTGGTAAATGCAGCTTCTTTGGTCATTTAGTTTATGAATCAAAAGTTAAAACAGGTTTTTTTTTTTTTTTTAAAGTGACGACATTCAAGATGTTAAGAAAGGGAAAGTTCAGAAGAGAAGACGACCGCGATTTAAAATTTGGACGTCATCTAAGGCGCCGCATCAATGATTTCATTTATAACGACCGAACTATATTGATGTAATCCGTCTCTGATGTAATCCCTTAATGGGTGTCTGACAAAAGAAAACCACACGCGTTCAGTAACATTTTACAGTAGAAACGCTGACATGATTCAGAGGACGCGTTAGAAAGCGGACATATGATATATTACCCCACTTCGGAGTTTTTAGCATAACCACCGCATGTCATTTTCTTGACGTATAAATGAACAATAACAAATGGGCGACTGTTAAAAATCGCTCAAAAAATAGCCTTTTGTGTGTCTGGAAAACTTTTACATATTTTTGGCACAGTATAGTGATAATAAGGATCGAACACTTTAGTTGTAGTTTATCAGTAACTTAAATACAACTTTAAAATGGGTAAGTAAAAGTGTTTGCCATTGCGAAACTGAAGCTACGGGACGGCAAGTGTGACTGCAGAGGGCTGAATGTGAACTGCTAAATTAAAGCGGAACAAACACTGCGGTGTTTTTGCGCCACCTTGTGGAAATTCATTAGATATCACGCATAATGATGCTCGCGGTTATAGGTCCAGGGCCAGCGTCTGCCTACCCGTGTGCTTATTTCCAGGAGGGCAGGAATCGCTCCCTTTATGACACGATGGTTCACATGGTGCTCACATCCCACGCTGGGCGTTTTCCACGGCTGCTGGCTGTGTGGAGCCGGACTCTGCAGTTTGCCAAATCTTGTGCGCAAAAGTTAAAAAGATAAAAGGGAAACAGCAATAAATAAAAGAAAAGGATACTGCTTTAGGCTAACTGGCGTCTCCAGATCGCCTAAATGTGTATGTAACTTGTGACAGACTGACATGCCGTTTGCTAGTACCGCTTGTAATGTGCTCCAGGCTCTCCGTGACAGTGCTCAGAATAAATGGTCGTTCAAATAGCGGTGTCTCTCGGATATTCTTCTGTATCATCCACTCAATCTTTAAAGAATAAAGCCCAAGACCAACCCAAATGCCCATGTTGTAATAGCAGCATATATGGCCCAGTCCCCGACTTCAAACGAAGAAGCAGACATGTCGTTTATGAAACACGTTACGATTAGGTGACAAGGAAAAACAAAAATTGATTAAAAACAACATGCACGATGTGTTGCAAGCGATGTTTTTCTAAGATATGGGGCGTATTTCACAGAGATCTAGATGACGAAAGACAGAAAAATGGGTGTTTCGATTACCTGAGGAATTTGTGGCGCTTCTCGATACATATGCAACTGATCAAGCTAACATGAGAGAAATAAAACCCTCCACTAAAACTGATTGCATTGTTAATAAATTATGTTGAATAAATAGTAAGAATTTTTAATGAAAAAAAGATGTTATAAACATGTTTATATAGGCGGATACAAGACTGCTTTCCCAGTAACTACAGCGCTATGCCCCGAATTAGCGCAACGTTAACGGCGGTTTGCGCCCTCAGGCGGACGGAGAACTGAGGCGAAACCAGCGGTCAAAAAGACTGAAACTTAACGGTACTCAATAATAAATAGGTAAGGAAGCGCCCCCGGGGGCGCTCGCCTAGGCCACAGCCTTGGTCACGCTTCACTTTTCCGCGTGACTTACAGCCCGCGCACGGACTCTTGTGCACATACTATATTTGTGGCGGTCGGCGGATTCGTACAACAATATTGTTCCATCAGACCAGCCAAGTGCAGAGGTATAGCAACAAACAAGGCCTAAAAGCAATGTAATGACATGAGTAAATATTTATAGACACGTTTGTTACTAAGCTATGCCACTTTGTCACTTTAAATAGATTCTCGACACTGCCCGAAGTTTGTTATAACTGTGACTTAAAATGTCTAGGTGTTTTTCAAATAAAAATTGTGATGGGTTACTTGATTTTCTGAAATGACTAATCGATTACCGAGGGACATGGTCATATGCCTTTTCAAAGTCAAAACACATGTTCAGTATACCAGTCGGGCAAACTGCCACGAACCCTCCAGTATCCTTGTGAGAGTGAAGAACTGGTCCAGACTTCTGCGACTAGGACAGAAAACGCATTGGCCCTTCTGGATCTAAGGTCCAAGAAACGGAGGGAGCCACCTCCTCTCCTGTACCGCCAGCATAGACCTTCCCAGGGAGGCTGAGGACCGCTATCCCCTGAAGGTGGAACACATCCAGTCCCCCTTTTTAAAGATGGCGGCCCTGCATGCACAGAGACCTCTCTGGTTTACTGGCTTGTTTTATGGTTTGATCACATAGGAGATGTGTGTGGCATCACGACACCTTCAAAGGATTTCAGTCACAGGCTAGATACAGCTACTGTGATGGTGAAGACGGCTCTAAGCTCACTTCTAAAATGTGAATTCATGTATTTGTGCGACCTCTTCTTAACTCTGTCCAGATATCCAAAATAACAGGTTGTACTGAAGTCGCTGATCATCCAGTGGCTTGTCATGTGACGTGTCATATGACAGCCTCTGAACGACTTGGAGAGCTCAAGGGTTAACCCATTATCAGTAATATTTGACAATGCCTATTCCAGGCAGCATGGGTCAAGACGAACCCTGGATGGGACGCATATATTAACATTACTAACAAAATACAGAGGATTTATACTATACAGAGGAAGATGCATTGTTCTGAACTGTAACTGAATCAATGTAGTGAGAATTAATGAATAAATGAAGCAAAAAGCAACAACCATACATTTAAATGTGAACCATGAAAAAATTGTGAAAATATTTAGTAATGAATACACATTATTTCTGAATAGTCATTAAAAAGCAGTAAAGGCTAACATCATCTGTGTACCTGAATATGCATGATGTGTTCGTTATCCATGCCAATTTAAATATCACATATAAAAATAGCTTCAAAATATTTGACTAACATCTAGAGGCAGAATGAGGTAAATTCGCCATGACTGTGGCATTTTCGCATTCAAAGTGATGGGTATACCCCCCCTGCCCCACTCCAAATTCCGCAGGAGTTCATGGAAGATGTACAGGTGCAGAGCGTGACATTCTTCTGTCATTGCTGTTTGGTCCTTGGGGCAAACCCTTCCCCAAGGAGGCGGCCAGGGGCATCCCATGAAGCTCTCAGGATCTACCCTCCCTTATCCTGGGGCACCGAGTTCTCTACACAGTGGAGACGTTCCAACATCTTCTTTTGTTGTTGCTCTCTTCAGTGCAGTTATTTGGGATTCTGTACTTGTGCTCTCGCTCTTGTCCATGAATAGGCTGCACACTGTTCCAGCGCTAATCTGTTTAGCGTCCCGTGTCTTTTGGTAGACTGTGCCAGTTTGCCCTGTGTGCAGCTGATTGGTTGGAGACGCTTGCTGTCGTGATTCTGATTCAGCCACAAGCAGTGATCGAATGGGATAATTACTGGAAAGGCTTCTTTCCATTCTCATAAAGGCAGATGACTTTGTCCCAATGAGGCGACTCATTAAAGGTGACAGTGCTACCAGAACACTGTTCCTGGAACAGGCTTTGTGCTCCATTTAAATAGCTGCAGTTCCTCCTCTATACCTTCCAACCTCAGTTTCGTCCTAAATCTGTAGCAAACATATACTCTTAAATCATTAAAATTTATAAGCCTTCATGGACCATTAAATCGTGGTTATTACTTTTCTTGAGAAACTGGGAAGCTGCGATGCATCAGTAAATAGAAGTTAATAGGCCACGTATGTTTGATCATTTCCAGTTCAGCTGAAAGATTTTAAACAACATTTTTTTTTTCCGAATGAAAGCAGTTGTTTTCTACTAAATAAAAAAAATGCTGCTTCCAATAACTGCTCACTTACTAATCTTCTCATGTCTCGACTGTTTTTAAAATCGTTCTTCCACCTACCCTGAATTCTGGCAATTTAAACTACATGACAGGCATGAAGCCACATAGTGAAATAACGGGGCTGTACTCCCCTGAAATTTATTTGCTACCGATCAGACATATAGCCGGGTAGCAAACTTATGAGTTCGAACCCCCCTCAAGACCCATCAGTAGGGTTACCGGACACCCCCTGAAATTTATTTCTGGCTATGGGCCTAGTGAAAAGGATTTAAAAAATATAAGCCCATGGTCAGCAATAACAAAGAGCAGGCCAAGTTAAAGTCTACGTGTGACCTGTGTCCTGCTGGACTGGGACCATCTGAACCAAGAGGCTGTGGGACAGGGGAGTCCACCTCTGAGCCAGAGAGACCACATGGTGATTCACCACTAGAGTATTGTGATAACAGGCCCCTTTTGGTAAAGCCCTCCCACACTGTCCCTCCCGCTCGACATTCGGCTCCTGACTTGCTCAATTGACTTCCTCTGCCGCCCCCTGGAGGATGGGCTCCCCCTTAGGGTCCGGTTAGGGTTAGGGCTTCCTCTGCCGCCCCCTGGAGGACGGACTCCCCCTTTGGGTCCGGTTAGGGTTAGGGCTTCCTCTGCCGCCCCCTGGAGGACGGACTCCCCCTTTGGGTCCGGTTAGGGTTAGGGCTTCCTCTGCCGCCCCCTGGAGGACGGGCTCCCCCTTTGGGTCCAGTTAGGGTTAGGGCTTCCTCTGCCGCCCCCTGGAGGATGGGCTCCCCCTTTGGGTCTGGTTCCTCCCAAGGATTCTTCGTTCTAGGGAGTTTTTCCTTACCACTGTGACCTCTGGCTTCCTCGCTGGCGGCTTTGGGCACAGATAATCATAAAGCGCTTTGCGACAATGTGATGTTGTGAATATACGTTATAAATAAAGCCGAACTGAACTCAGACAGTCCACGGTGATCCGCCATTAGGGTGTGCTATGCAGTCGGCCCAGTGCCCGGGTTATAAATGATGGATTTTAGCCTATAATCTACACCCCTCAGGTGTTGGAGGTTCCAGTCTTTGACAGGAGTTTGCTGTTAGACCCTTGCATCACTTTTCCTTTGCCCTACAGAAAAACATGGCGTTGTATAAAAAATTTATATCACTTATTAATAAAAGCATCGGGGGGGAGGGAATTATAGAGACAGGCAAAGGGGTCACGGCCAGGCACCTGCTCCTCGTGTCACCGAAGGGACCAAGTCGTCGGGACAGATCTGCATCACTTTCAGTGTGAATTCAAATGTCTTCTTACCTTCCAAGTTCCTTAATTTTTCAGTTCCACGAACTCCAGGAGCCCGTGGAGGAAAATGCTAATTTATTTTCCATTTTGAGAGAACAGCCCTGTCCAGTAATTAAAAAAAGCTTCCCATGTTTGAGATGTCTTCATCCATTATATACACAGCAGGATGTAGCACTGGCCTCTTACCCAGGTGGGGGGGGGAGGA